>QQSS02231492.1:0-10234 GCA_003687565.2 Craspedacusta sowerbii | reverse complement strand
GCGAACTTTCGCCAAAGTTCAGCATTTCCACGGGCGTGCGACAAGGCTGCACTATGTCACCCACTCTTTTCAATATCTTCATCAACTGGATCATGATGGCTGCTTTGCGCCAGATTCCAACGTTTAAGGTCGGGGTGAATGTCAGCGTCGATGACCTCAGTACGCCGACGACGTAGCACTCTTCGTTGACGAAGAACAATCAATGCAACGACTTCTTGATAGCGTGGACGCCGAGGCGATAAAGGCGGGTCTTAATGTTAATGCGACGAAAACGAAAGTTATGTGCGTCGGCATCCCCAGCGCCAAGATACGGCTGAATAACGAAACGCTCGAAGTGTTCGATTCATTTGTCTATCTCGGCTCAGTTATTCAGAACACTCGGGTCGCAGCCTCCGATGACATCGCAGCACGTATCGCCAAAGCATCATCGACCTTCGGTAGATTGAGACAGCTTGTCTTCGACCGACGCAACGCCTCGATTTGCACGAAGGTTAAAATCTACAATGCGATTGTACGCACGCTCCTCTACTCATGCGAAAGCTGGACACTTTTGCAGTAGGACATAGGTTCCTTGGAGGTTTTCCAAATGAAGTGCCTACGGACCATTCTTGGCATATCCATCCGGGACAGAATCCGAAATGACGAAATACTACGGCGCTGTTACAACCAACCACTAATTTGCCTCATTTGGTCTCACCGCCTTCGCTGGTTTGGACACGTCAGTCGTATGCAAGATGAACGTCTTCCGAAACGCCTACTATTTGCTGAGAAACCTCCAGATTGGAAGATGCCAAAAAATGCTCCAAAACAGAAGTGGTCCGACCAAGTGCTCCATGACCTGACCGGCACTTTGTTCGTGACAGGAAGGCACGCTGACCTCGAATCGGCAAAAGAAGCAGCACGAAACAGAGATCAATGGCGTGGCCTTCGACGAGACGCTATGTGGGCAGCTACAGCGGGATCGTCTACGACGTATCGCCGGTAAGCTTTATATGAAAACAAATGAATGTATCTTCGTCGCAAAAGCGTCGCCTCCAGAAAAGCAAGGGAAGAGAAGCGTCAGGATACAAAGAAAAAGAAGCTTGAATATGGCAAGACTAAAGAAGCTGCTAGGTGCTCTGTTTAGTCTGGTACATTTACCAGATGAACCTATTAATAAATCCCTTGATGAATCACCTGACATTGCCAGAGAATGTTCAAGTGAGTCTTATCAGGAGAATTATGAATCGTTTAAACAACGAATGTTTGACCCGGAGCCCGCAAGAAGTTGAACTGCGAGAGCTACCAAGTATTTGAAATTTGGATGAGTATGTTATTAAGGACATGATGGGAAAGAGGAATTGCTGACTGAACTTGCTTCATATTGAAAGCTTCTGGTCAACTATCATATTATTAGTAATCTGGTTAAGCCAGGTACTGCTACGTCTCCATTCTCCTTTCCGGCCCTTTTATTTCATTTCTCAACTGCAATTGCTTCGCATGCATTTAGCAATATGATCGAAGTCATGAGTCTATCGCTGGTACCGAAGAACTGCAGCAAAACTGCCTATCCCATTCAGGACTCAGTGTTTGTATTATAGACAATTTCTAAGTATTCACAGAAAGCCCAGTCACAGGGCACACAATTATTCTAAGGATCAACGCTACAACAACATTAAATTACTGGTTGGTGCTACTTCACAAGGTGCAATTTCCTTCCTGAAATATCCTTTGCTCTGAGATGTTGCTTTAGCTCAAGACTCTTTTAGCCTTTGCAATGCAGTCCTTACAATTCTTGCATTTACCAGAGGCAAAAAGCAACTCAACCATATTGATTTAGAGACTAACTAGAGGACTAGCAGCTGTACGAACACATTTTAGGAGGGTAATTGGCCGGGTCAAGAAGAAGTATACGAAAATAAGTACTTCAGTACAAATTCATCTTTGAGAAGGCTATGTCAGAAGTTACTTAACTACAATTGGGAAAAATTGCCCAAGTTTGCTGTTGCATGATCAACGATGCCTTGGTTGTAGCCTCGGCTAAATTTTGGTCACTTTTTACTTTTCACGTTTTTACTATCAAAGCACAGAAAGGATACATGTGAAACGAAAAGAAGTAAAAAATGTATATATTTATTGCTATTGAATGCATGAAAATTACGGTAAAAATTACATCTACAAAAATTACTCATAATACATTACTCAAAGAGTTTCTTTTTTCCCTTTTGTTTATTTTTTAATGCAACCTTTGGATTTCCAGGTTCTTGGCATGTTACTGGTTAACTTAAGGCACCTTCTGTGAAAGATTTTTCTTTGTAAAGCTTCGAAAGAGCAAGCCTGCATAATCTCTTCCTAAATCGATACCTCGCAACAATAACATCCATACATTGCGCCAGGTCGTTCCACAGCATGGGTGCGAAGCAGACTCACAGATTGTTTGTGTGGTATACCTGAGTTAGGTGAAAAAAACAACAACAACAACAGTCAGATGCAAATAAAGAACATTCAAAATCGAAATTTTCATGAGACACTAACGCATACTAAACTTTCCTTTCCGACATCCTCTAGTCTAGGTCAAAGTAACCTCCGTGATGCTGTGTAACATTACAAACATAAGAGCACCCATATAAGGCATAATGAAACGAAAACGTGAATTGCCTTAAAATACAGGCATAAAATTACTTTCTTAAAACATTGGAGGTAAAAAAAAATGCAACACCATCCCACTTACACGCGCCAGAATGAGAATCCATCGACGTTGAGACCAGATGCCATATCTTCGCGACCTTAACCCAGCCAGCTAAAGTACCGTGGTCTTGTAAGCTTTCATAGTCTGCAAAGTTTACGGTGCGGGATTTTCATTTAGCTACGCCATGACATCACCGAACTCCAACTGTGGTAAATTAGAGACTTCTCTGACAGGAGTAAACAAAACAACAGGCACATCCTATGAGGCATAAGTCCCTAAAATCGATAACTTGACTTTAAAGCGATCAAATTCCTCTTTAAACAGCAGGCTAGTGTAGCAAGAAATAAAATGCGACGCATCAGACAGGGCTACATCGACAGAAATAGCTGGTATTTCCATTCGCAACAGAGAACCCAGTATTCCGGCCAGTCTCAGTCAATCTTGACTTGACCGGCATAATGGCGGATGGCAACGGTTTCCACACGTGGTTGAAAAAGGTCTATAGTAATTTATTTACAGAAGAAAGAATGCATTGCAGCATGCAGCTATGCTTAAATCTGAGTGGGACTGGAATAGTAACTTATTTAAAGAAGAAAGAATGGATTAAAACACATAGCTAGCCATACAATAATATGAAGGGACTTCGTGGGGACAGCGAGGACAATAGCATAACGATAAGGCTCGGGCACCATACGAGACCATACACAATTCAATTATTTATAGATGCAATCGGTCAGCAATCTATGGGAAACATGCTTTGTCACCTCACCATCAGGAACACCAGCAGCTTCAAGCAGGTGATAACTAGCGCTACCAGCAAGTTCCAAACGACTCGTTCCAAAGAAAATGTTATGCAGCTGGGGCTTTCCAAGACAAAATCTATGCGTTTCTCAAATTCCATAAGTTTCCTCATGACAGTATTCTTCTCCTTTGCTTCGATCTCATCGTCAGGTGAAGAAAGCAAATTCAGATACCAAGTCTGCCGCTGTATACTTTTAAATAATTTCGCTACTAAATACTTGTTTATATGCTTCCAAATCATTGGAAGAAGCTTTCGCTGCAATGGAAAATTCGAGAAACCATGGAGCGTAGCATGTGGAGGTGAAAAACTATGCCTTCTTAACAATGTACTTCTCCTCTTCATTTATGATATTATTAAGATCGCTTGTCAATTGAAGGCTCAGAATATAGATCACGTCGGCAATGAATCTGGCCTCATGACAGGTCCCAAGCTAATGATGATTATAGCCGGGCACATCTCCACTCAGAAAGTAAACACACAGCTCACAAAGTTTTCTGTAGGCACCCCTGTCAAAAAAGCTTGAAGATCGAGCACGTATTACGTATTCCAAGGCACTTTTGCTATGATGCATAAAGAAGATCCAGTTTCAGGTAAAACCCGGTTGAATTTGGAATTTTTTTTCTTTTCGTCAACTTCATCCTTGATGGCTGACCAATCTTTCGCAGTTTTAAATAAAACGATCTTCTGGCCCCCCGTGTTTCTTCACCTGTTAGGGCCTCCATCAAGTGAGCCACGTGGACCTCCAATCACATGCCTTCTACACATGATCCATGGAAGAGGGACGTGTAGCATGTTTGTAAAAAAAAAAAAACTGAATCTAACAAGTAATCCTCCAGGTATTTGCGCTCGTCGTAGCACAACAAACAGCAAATATCATGTCTATTACTTCATAGAATTTAAGCAGTTGAAGAAATTCTTAAACATGATCTGAACCTTTGGAGCTTATAGTTGCACAACACCATGCAGAACATCGTCATCTCTTTCCAAATCTAATAAGGTGACGATGACAGCGATTCTTTCAACCTTTACTGTGATGTTCGGACTTCCTCTACTTTCTTTACTTGCTTTCTATCAAAGTGGATGCAAAGCCTTTCTCCTTTCAAAGTCTCCTTAATATCTTCTCTGAATTGGTTTCCAGTTCTTCAATAGTTCGGAATCTCCTCCGATGAACAACAGACCTTGAAACATCATCTAGATCTGCCCCAGCCTTGTTACAGATGGCAGCTACAATCGACGTTTATGGAAAGGTACACCGGGCAGACACAGCTGCAGTGCATTCAATTAGAAACGCGTGTTGTCACTATGTACGATAACCTGCCAGAGGCGAAATCGGGGACGTCTGAGCGCATAGCGAAAAAAGCGAACCAGCCCTGTAATCGACTGCTTTCCAGAAAATGTCTTTCCTGATGTTACATTTCGGAAGCGCAAGACCGTTCCCGGCAATGAAAGTTACAGTGAGATCGTGCAGTAAGCGCGTATATATATATATATTTACCGATTCCATAACGAAGGACATTAGGAAGTGAAAGAATTTAATTCCCTTTTAGGAAATCACCATGCAAATTTATACGATTTCCCTTGGACGACAGCAAAACAACTTGCATACCACATGAAGCCTTACATCACGGAAGACACCCCTGATACATGTGGGTACGAACGACGAAACAAAAACGTCGAAATCGCAACAAAGCACGCACCAAATTGCAAACGACATCATAGACATTGGAGAAAATTGCAAACAGAAAGGGGTTAATGATGTCATGTTGTCTAGCATAACGTGCAGAAGAAACTTTCCACTGAATAGGAAATCCAATGAAATTAACGCAATTCTCAGGGAAATGTGAAAGTAGCGAGGTTTTGTGTTTATAGACAACTCCAACATTGGCGAGGCTCACCTGCGGGATGACGGCCTACATCTGCTTGAATCTGGAAAAGATATAATTGCAAATAATTTCATCTCCCATTTAAATTACTTCCGTTCAGGTGCAGTGTCAGAAAATTTTAGACTTGACGATCAAAGACCAGATCATAGGGGTTCATGCCTTTTCCTGTCTGACACTCATATATTTAGGCATGTTGAACTTGGACTACTGTAGGTCTAATTCTGATACTGATGTCTTTGAGATGCCTTTGAGCCTTGCTGATACCATTTCGCATATGCCCTCGGAGATCGGTAATTTATTCGCAATGAAGTTTGCTGCTTTCACCGCCGATCTTGAAACGGAGCAGTAGCTTGTATCTCAGCATACCAGCAACTGTTCGAGCGGCGGACCTAACCAGATCAGATATGCTCGCATCTGCCTCATATCGGTCATCGCAATAGACTTTCGACCAAGTCACATAATTATGTTACATCAGTCACATACTTATGTGTAATAATAATTACGCACGTTTCGCCGCAATTTACAATTTATAATTTACATCTCCCTGTTCACAGGTGTTAAAGCAGGCCGAAACGAAGGCAGTGCATGCCTAGCTACTGCAAAGGGATATTTTGTCCCAGGGCAGATGTGCGCTAACAGTATGCAAACCTGGTTTGACACGAAAATTGTTCGCCAAAAAGAGCCGAAGAGCTTATTGGAGCTGGTGAACTTAAAACGTTGACAACCATTTACAGCTTTTGCGATCCTTTTGGATTTTGCATACAGTTCTTCTATTGAAATTCCATAGTGCATGAACAAGGTATCCATGACTTCTCATACCCAGCATCTATATTCACCGATTAGAATTTCAAAGCATTCTTGTAGGCAACGCGCTAAGCGCTACCATAAACATCGCATCGATATCAAACAAAGTCGAAGTAACGCTGGGACTGAGATAGCAAGCCAAACTCTACACCTCGCATAATGAAGAGAAAGCATAACATTTTTTAGCATGAGTATTAATGCTAGTCTTAGCTTGACACAATGATGCATACTTATAATTCTATCTTAGAGTTGCGGTAATGTGTAACTGCTTGTCAAGTATTCAATGGCGCAACGCGTGCTTCGGATAGAATGCTGCTTTGGGCTAATGGCCCAAGTACATCCAGTAAAAATAGTCCCACGAATAAGCATCATGCCAATCAGACGCATCGCGCCTGGCTACTGAATAAAAGCACTGCAAAATGCCTCTGCTACCACAGATTACTGTCCAAATTAATTCCATAAAGAAAAAACATCACTACTTAAAACTCTTTTTTCCAGTAAATTATAGAGTATCTAGTAAATATATGGCAAAACGCCTTATGACGATAGGCGATTGTTTGCACGGGGAAAACAGGCCCGCCTGAAAAGTGGTGGCTAGCTTTTTTCACCGTGGCGTTGCCATAACAGCCATGATTTTAAAATCAAAAATTACTTGTCTATGAGCAATAAAATACTTTGTAAATCGCGGTTCAATTTTAATTTCATGCTATAAGGGCCTCAGAATCGCAACTTATCCTAGAAGGTCATTATTCGCATTAAACTATCAAATAACAAGAAGAACTACACTCTCGAACGCTTGAAGGATGGTCGAGAATCTTCGTCCAGATTTTTTGTGCTTAGGCCTTCTGTCGTTTTGAGCTCAAATAGCACGTGTAAGGCAATCGCTAGTTTTTACAGCAGTATCACATTGTAGATTCGGTGGCCCCTCAAGCTTCAGGAACAGCAACATTATAACTTCCTGGCATGCAACTGCAAGTGCTACCAAATAATGCACAAGGCCTTAAAAATCTTGACTTAGCTTGGATCTGAAGATTAAAAACTCAAAATAGGAATACCCCAAGAAGAGGCAAATATCCTTAAATAGAGTAAAAACTCACCGAAATACATCATCAGTTAGCAACATTTTCAACGATACGGCCACCTGAAAGCAGGCATAACTACATCAAAGAACAGAGATTATTATGTGTAAATCAAAGCGTGCTTTGTGAACACTGCACAAAAATGATCCCGAAATCACCATGCCAACTTAAAAAGCAGGGATTAGGCGCACCTCTTTCTCCGCAGCCATACGATACATACTCTCCAGTCGTGATATGAAATTCTTCGTGGATGGTGCTAGAGAAAAAAATAGAAGAGATACACAAAATAAATAAAATTAGCTATTGCCGTTTTAAGTAAAACAACCAACAGATAAGGACGCGAACCTTAGCTTTGATCAAATTCTTCTTGATTTCTCGGTCGCAATGGGTGCAATATACGGTTTGCTTGGCGGCTGTTTTGTTACCTTCGCACGCAGTATTTTTGATAGATTTAGGATCTGCGTTCCTATTGATCAGATTCCTTATTCTTCATTTAGCTATTTTTTTACGATTGCTTTACTAACCATTTCATACTCCGCGTGATGTTTTCCAGAATCGAATTCTTTAGCATGGAAGCAAAATAGTTGTGCAAGATCATGAACCACTATCATGTCAAAAATGTCCTCTTGTAATTTCGAAATACGAATTTCGCAAAAACTCCTTCAGCTTCAACTCATGGCAGATCAGCTAATTTCCACTTAAGCAACTTTCGGCAACGTAATGAAAGGACAGCTATTGGAGTACAACTATGGTATATCCAAAAGTATTACGAGAGGATAAAGTAACAATAACTTTTATGAAACTCCGTATGCTTTTCATATTTTTTCCCGAGGCATTCGGTAGACCCTGGCTCCTCTCAATATTATAGGCACGGCGTCTCGGATGATGTCTTCGTGACCGTCGCACACACCAAGTACGCTTATACAGCCTGGCAGTGGCCATGTCACCACCTCACAGGCTTCTTCGACTAATCCGTTTGTAATTACAAGTGTAATTACGCCGCTCGAGCGGCACTTCTATCAACTACCCAAAGGAGATGTATGCCTGAGTAGACCAATGCCCAGGGTTTGAACTCTCGCCGCCAAGAAGATCTGGCAAGTTATAGAGCAATACCACTCGGTCACGCGACCACGTAAAAAATATATTATAATAATAATAATTATCGCTAGTATTTTTCACGAGTTTTAGTCGCTTACTTATAACAAATATGCAAGACGGTTCGCTTCCGGAAACTCCATTCTGAGCTTTTCCGAGAATCTCAGATAAATTTCAAGATTTCGGGATCATCAGTTCAGACCTGCTTTCTTCAACAATAAATATAAAAACTAGTGCGGATAGCAACTTCCAACATCTTGCTCGTGACTCGATCGACGTTGCAGCCAAGATCTTTCCGCAACTCCTTAAACCTATTATCTTGCCGCGTTAGGTAACCCAGCGTAATGACTTCTACTGGAATTACTTCAAAGTCCGCAAAGATAATTGATACTACGACTACACTACGACTACACTACGACTACACTACGACTACACTACGACTACACTACGACTACACTACGACTACTGCTACTACTGCTACTACTGCTACTACTGCTCCTACTGCTCCCCTACTGCTCTCCTACTGCCACTACTGCCACTACTGCCACTACTGCCCCTACTGCCCCTACTGCTCCTACTGCTACTACTGCTACTACTGCTACTACTGCTCCTACTGCTACTACTTCTACTACTACACCGCTCCTGCTCCTCTTCTTGCTACTGCTCCTGGTATTGCTACAACTACTGCTCCTGTAAGAAACTCGCCATAAAGTCTTTAAATTCCACAAACTTATTTCCAAAGAAGGCTGAATCCAAGTCGTTCTTGTTATTTGCAGCAAGCTTGTCTCCGGCTGACCTGGCACTTCCAGAGTATAGTTCGAACAACTTGGACAGGAAGCCAAAGAGAGATGATATATGATCGCAGGCACCCATTCTCCGGTTAAGAGCAGACGCAAACTGATCAATCACTAGAAGGAAGATCTCAACACGAAATTTCCATGAAGGTGACATATGAGTAAAAGGAGCATGACCAAATTCTAGGAGAGTTAGCAGCACATTTAAATTCTCGAACGAGCAAGAAAATATTTACGTGTGCCAGCTTTTCTAAGCTCTTTTTCTTCAAAACATCCACGCGTTGACAGGCCAAAATATTTCAGTGATTTTATTTTAATTTCGTTGCCCTCTTGATCAAATTTCTCCTTGCCCTCTTGATCAAATTTCTATAATTGCCTTCAAACGTTCACCCTATCTACACAGCTACATAACGGCAGTGTGCGCCGTAGTCTCGTCAACAAAACGCATACCCTCTCCGTGGCGTAATGCAATAAGCATTCTTGTTCATAAGCAAGGCGATGTCTGGAAACCAGAAAATTTTCGTCCAATTATCCTTGAAACGGTATCCCTGAAGATATTTACGTCGTTCCTACGGAATCGAATTTATTCCTTTCTGATTGAGAATCAGTACGCGGAGAGCTGCATTCAAAAACGCTTTATTCCGCGTATGAGTGGAACCTTTGAACGCATTGCATCAATGTAGTACATCAGCAACTAAGCAGGATTAAAACAAAGAAGCGTTGTAATCACTCTGCTGGACCTAAAAAATGCATTCGGCGAAGTGAACCACGATCTAATTGACTGCATACTTGAATACCATAACGTCCCTAAAGAGGTGGCCTCGATTAACCGCGACTTATATTCAGCCTTTCGAAGAGCAATTGCAACAAACTCTTTTATAACGGAATTTACTGCGGTTCGCAAAGGAGTACTTCAGGGAGAATGTCTCAGCCCCCTTATATTCAACATGATTATGCATACGTTTATAGAGTACAAAAAGTCTCCCCCTTTCGACCAGTTTGGATTCAAGTTTTCGAGCCTGTTCTCTCACTGGCACTGGTTTCAATTCGCTGACGACGCAGCTGCTGTGAGCTCCGGCGAGTCCGAAAACCAGGTTCTTCTAAATGCC
>QQSS02231491.1:0-21756 GCA_003687565.2 Craspedacusta sowerbii | reverse complement strand
TCTATCTATCTATCTATCTATCTATCTATCTATCTATCTATCTATCTATCTATCTATCTATCTATCTATCTACATACAGACGCATACAATTGAGGGGACCGCTGATGTGATGACGAAAATATCTAAATGGGGCAAGCAATTCAGCAAAGTCACCTTTCGTAAAAGGTTTATAACGCGCTCGTGCATGTTACCTGTAGAATGATTGGAAAGGTGCTTGCGTGTTGAGGGACACTGTTCACACACCTCATAATTATCAGGCATCTTTAGAGCCACAGTATCATTTACCAAGAATCTGCTTTCATCAACGTCATCAGCGCAACATCAATGCGAAATCAGCACACCAAGGTTCTGCTTATGAAATACATGTCGCAAGTGCAGGCAAATCTATGACCGTACGTCCGTCCGCACCACTAACCTCCAAGGAACACAGGCAAACAACAAGATGAAAAATAAAAACGCAAAAGTATCCGCTCAATGCGGCGCACTTATTCTCTCACCGGAACTCGAGTCGTTACGAAATTGAATAGATACGCCTCGAAGTTGCTGCCATATCTCGAGACGGCTGAAGGTTCCACTTCATACGCAGGCACGGATGACTTCGACGCCATATCCCGAAGTTTCTGCACAAAATATTAATGCAGAATGGGATAAAAAATCTGCAGAAAATCGGAAAACTAATATGCATCGCTACTGGTGTGCATGAATCAGTGAACGATGACCAGTAGGAAAGTTGATCAAAACCTCACTTTGCGGTACCACCTACATGTATGAAAGGCGCGTGGAAATATCATGTCAGCAAACTCGTAGATCGACCTAGTCGCAAGGCATTCTTGACAAGTAAACTCGCCTGTTCATTATGATGGGTTTAACATCAAACGAGGCAGGCACTGGACCACGCAGACCTTGCACACAACTACGACTAGTATCCCGACGGAGCCATTAACACCGAGCTCATCCGAATTCAGTCACGTCTGTGTTTATTTCAACGACCCCTGAGGGATGCCAGTATAAGTGAAACTACGCAACGAGTCGCTCCGGCGACGGCTTGAACCCGCGACCACCCGAATCCAGGGCCCAGCGCCCGTAACCACTGCGCCACACTTTCCCGCTCGCAAACAACAAACACGGCAATCAACATAATATTACATATAATGATACTCATAGCAATATACAATAATCATAATAATTATACAACTATACGATAATCATAAAAACAAGAATAATTAACTACAAAGCACCACGAGCAAAATAAACTTGTTGGAAACGTCACTATGCTCGAATGTAATAGTAAACATAGGTAACTATGTTACCTTGATGTGCTCCTGAAGCGGCGCGATGTTGTCCAGGATTTGATCTTTGTCTAGACTCTGCACAACGTGATAGCAGTTCCCGGTATGCAGAACAAAGTAGCTTTCTTCGCAGTTGTACTTACACATCAGTCCCAGGAGGAGGCTTATCACAAGAACCTGCAGACACAAGGAATCAGATGCCGGACACACGTTCTGCGAGATACACCTCGATCTGTTGACGCAAGCCTTAACAAACTAGCTTTCTTAATGCTCGATTCAAAAAGATCAGATGCACGACACATATCATGTGTGTTATCGAGATACTAGAAACGGTAATGCTAAAAAACGCAAACGATATAGGAACATTCACAATGAATAAGAACATATCGTTTAAATAATTTACCGGGCCTGCAACAAATCATTAACCCATCCTCATCTCAATACTTAACGACATTTCATAATGGAAATAACAAAACCAAAAAAAGAAAAAAAAAAACAGAAAACGATTAATAAAAATATAGTTGACATGCAAATAAGCCGTCTGCTAAGAGGGATAAGTCGTGATGTTACTGTGCTATTACAAAATAGAACTTCCGGGCATACTAAGTTGGCGGTTCTACCAAGGGGAAATTTGTGCAGCGTTCTGCAAGAGCATACATACGGTCCTCTGTTTCCCAAGACCTTTGGCAGACAGACAGACGACATCCTCGAGGACGCCAACATCAATCAGAATCAGAGTTGTTCCCGAAATCGGCTGGATATTGTGCGTGGTGGCAATTTTCACGGCAACATCCAAAGCGCTCTTGTACTTCTTCAATATGGCACGATCATAGTTCAAAGCACTAAATCGCAAGGATAAGTCACATCACCGTAAGGTAAGTCATAATAGATCACACACACACATATATATAGATATATAGATATCATATATCTACCTCTTGCACGCAAACCAGACATGTAGTAAGCAACGGGGACCAAGCAAGGCCACAAATCCTAAATTATACATCAAAACTCAAAGCCGCAAGCACTAGCCAAATGGCCACTGAACAGAAACGTAACAAACCTTGGTTTCGCTGTTCTCCCACCTCCTTTTCCGCCTCCCCTACCACCACGCCCACGACCCCGGCCACGCCCACGGCCACGCCCACGGCCACGCCCACCACCTTCCCTGCCAACCGGTGGACATGATTCGCTTTCTGGAAGATAAAGATTTTTTTTATAGGTTAAAAATAGGCGCAACGACATAAATAAAGTTCCTGTAAAAATCCAAATAAACGCGACAAGAGTGGCAAAGGAAGGGCTGGCAAGCAACCCCCCTGAGTCACTAAATAGTCACGGACTTAAAAATTAAATCGACAAGAACGCATACCATACATATTTCAATACAAGAGGGTAAGACCGACCCCATGAAGACGCGTGATCCGCCTTTTTTTTTTTTCGCATGGTCAGGTATCGCCGTGAGGCAAGGCCCGACTTCTCAAAAATGCGACCAGACTTTTCAAGGAAGCTTATGGCGGCGTTCAAAATAGCTCGGTTAGTGGAAGCATCGCAAAAATTACTACCATACATCAAGGGATCACAAAAGTTCAGAAACAGATTCACCAAAGCATGAAAGAACACACACACATACACATACACACACACACACTAATCAAGTTGTTTTTGTTTGTTTTTTGAGAAGCAGGCGTTCTTCTAGCCGAGGTTAATCAAGTTGAAAAGGCCATCGCATCGCTTATCGTCGCCGCCAAATTGACACGAATAAAACAGACGCAGATACAAAAATGCAAGAAAGCATATAGCGAAATAACTGCTTGGACTTATAGTGCTGTTCAGGTCTGCTTCAACGAGACATCACAAAAAGTTTTTAGCATTCGCTTTCCCTTCGTGCTATAAGATTGACAGCTGTCCGTGCATGAGCTTGCCAAATAGGCAGCGTCTTGATGATTGATGATACAACGACAACACGGCCAAATTAAATGGCCGAGTGGAACATGCCGAGTAGGCTCATCTGCGCGAACAAATCTGCTTTATCAAGAGACCTTAAGCTACAACATGCATCGCTTGTACGGAATGGAGTTGTATGGAATGTTATTGCATGCAAAACGAATTCCTGCTCTTTTGCGCAAGACTTAGACATGGAAAAAGCGGACCATCTCTTGTCAGCCTACTCAAATAAAAATCTGTGTTGTGATTAAAGAAAATTAACATATTAGATGTGACGTATATATCAATCGTACTATTGGTCACGGTATAGTTCGCTCGATATAATTCGGAGCCTAGCACTTCCTAAGGACAGACAAACAAGACTCAGCTAACCCTGAACGTTGGGGTCTTTCGTCTCGGCTTCCTTCAAAGCCTTGTCCAACTCATCCAGCGCCTCGTACGCAGACAGAAATCGAAACGGGAACTGATTGCTACCAGTGACTGCCCGCTAAACGAAAAACGACTTGCCCATAGTCGAATGCACATCTCCAGCCTCTGCCCTGACACTCAGAAAGGCTATCATCACATTGACACGTATCAAGGCGTGCAAATAATTGAGCAGCGCATGAACCCAGTCTACAAATACGGTGCGATTTAGATAAATTAAGTTAAATTAACACACGGGGCGCTGAGTAACCAGTTGAAAATGAAAGACCTCCTCCATGATTGAGTTGCGGTTACCAAATGCAACCAATTCTAATGAAAAAGCGCAACGGAACGCGGCGATAAACAACAAGTTCCACCATGAAGCATACCTTCCGTTGATTGCACCTAACTATCAAAAATAAAAAGATTTGTCAGAGACGCCCCAGCCAACCTGACAGCGGATGTGTTCACATGTTCATCTAAGTTTACATCGTCTGATTCTACCAAGATGGATATTAACAAGACCAAATTCAATATGCCATGCTGAGCATTACCTTCCGTACGAGAGCCACTAGATCACGTGGACATTGGAGAGATTTAACTTAACAGAACAGAACGAACAAGGATAACTGATCACTAGAATGATTTATACCCAACATCCCTCCAACAACCCACATCAATCCACCGATTTCAACACCAGTCAGACACCAAGATAAAGCTATTCGCCTAAAGGCAGACCGTGCCTGGATACTGACAGTGGGAGTGAACAAGAGGGCAAAAAAATTGGACTCGTGTTTTGCACGCACCACGTCCTGAAGTTTGCGCAACACTTTGCCGTGGTGCTTCGACGAGACGCCCGCTTGTATCATGTTCCGCAGATTCCTCAGCATGGCCATGAACGGCAGCTTGTTGTTGTCTGCAAGAACAAGCAACACAAAATAAAACGAATTCTAAACATCGGCAACCACGGATACAGAAAACACAGAAGGTGTAAATCAGACAGCCCTCGATTTTGATTACACACTTACGTATGCTTTGCATTAAATTTAACTTATCAAAATGAGAAGATATTCTAGCTCAAAAAATGAAGAGCTAACTAAACCGAGAATATTTTTTTAAAACGTCTCATTTCATATTTTGAAATGCTAAGCCAAATTAAAGATAAATCCCGTTAAATAGCCTTCCAAAAAAAAAACCTTTATCGCATTCATGGCAAGAACGTTTGGAGCCATCCTAATTTTTTGTATTTAACTTGAAAGGATCTTCAGTGGTACTTGACTTAATATGCTCTGGGAGAGCGATTCAAATCCATGGGGCTAGAGATCTCAAACTTTGTGAACCAAACGTAACTTGGTTCGGCTTTGGCACGCCAAGGTTTACGGGATATTTGGGCGAATGCCTCTTACTTGTCAATGGAAAAATTTCCGTTGTATTCCGGATTCATGTTATTCATTTTTTTTTTTAAACTTATAAGCATAAAGTACGTAACCAGCAAACTTCCATTGATCACTTACAGGACATCGAAAGTAAGTGATTGCAATTAGCCGAGTAGTTACTGTATATGAAACGAAGGGCTCACTCTCGTATTTTTCCTTTTTCGGATAATGACTCATGCAAAGGAAAAGTGCCACAATAGAGGACAGTAGTTGAAGTTGGAGTAGATGTAGCTCTCCATCCCAGCTCTTCTGAACACAACTGGAATGTTTGACTGAAGTCTGATCAGGGCATTTAGTTGGAATAGGGCATTTAGTCATGGAACCATGGTTGCATGCCAAGGGCGATGATTCGTAGACACAGGTAAGCTGACCTGAACAATGAACTACAGAAGCAAAACACGGAAAGCCCCCGATATGCGCATTTTCGAGGTAACTCTGGCCAAGACAACACGAATATTTGTCAGCAGATACCTCGCTCTAAAGATGGCTGCTCCAGACCCTGCCAGGACAGCATGACTTTAACAAACCTGCACAAAGCCTGAGTCTAAATAATTTTATCTACTACCTTGCTGTTTCTAGATGCCAAGTTAATGCTTGCATATACACGATAAACAGATTTACGAGCCTGAACCAACTGGACTGTTGCATAAGTATGCACCGGCCAATAATTGATATCCAGTCTGCAGTCAATGGCAACACCAGCAGGGCCTATCGCAAAGTAAAGAACGAGCAGATACTGACAGCCAGGCATTAGATGCACGACCGCGGACAACGTCTACCTACCCAACAGTGTCTCCCACGTTAAGGCTTTGTTGCCTTTCATTGATACCTGAGTTTCCCAAGTCTCTGGAGTCTTAAGTTTCATTCGCTTTCCCTTCATGTCCTGAAACGGAAAAGCAGACGTGAGAAGGCGCGAACGCGCATTCAAAGCAAATCTTCTGCTCGTTAAAATTTTGCTCTTCGAAACAAAATTCAAACGAGCACCCTTTAGTTCCTTTAGCATTGCCTGACACTAACAACCACCAATAAAAGACCTTTCACGACAGAATTCAGCAACATAAGAAATCGATGTAGACAATATAGAGAAAGCGAGGAAGAGTCCAAAGAGAACCATAATTTCAATAATATGGCTATGACAAAAAACCTCTTAGACATCGCTGACTAACTTCACATAAATTAAAAGAGCTACGTTGCTATGATATAATTGTAGTAGCAGCGCAAAATAAGGAGCCCCTTTTCGAAATAACAAACGATTCAACAATAAAACAAAGTTGATGCCAATATAGCAGCGAGCTGTCTGAAATAAACCACGAGTCAGCAATAAGAAAGGCCTTTTCCTAAAGAAGAAAACACACGAACCGATGGTGATGTTTACTAACCTGATCCCAAACTCCGGGTAGTCTAGCACTGTAAAATGCTTCCGTAGTTTCAGGATATCTAACGACAAAAAAAATGTAAAGTAAACTCTTTTACATTAAACAAAAATACAATATAATTTAAACCCAAACAATCGCACAATACACACACACACACACACACACACACACACACACACATACATATATATATATATATATATACATACGTATATCGCATTTGCATCTTTAGGTACGGCTTCGCATCGAATATGTGACGCGCATCCTTGATACGACGTATAACGTCCGTAGAGCCATGATCGATACTTGTCACTAACATTTTGCGCACAGAAATACATAAACTTACCTTAAATGGGACAAAAATTATTTTGATGTAAGACCTTTTGTATAATTTTTAGGCTTTCTATTTCTAATCACGTGTGGGCTAGACAGGAGGCCTATGGAATGAACAACAATTCAAAATTCTCGTATATCTTATCATCAGAATAAGGATTCTTGTGCAAATGTTTGTGGATATTCTCTAGACCTTGAGAAACCCTTAAATAAGCTGCTGATTAAGAAGGCAGCGGATCAAAATACTCTTACAGGACGAGTGTAAAAATAAAAACGATCTGATGCAAACCAGCAACGCTGGTTTCCAGTACTCTCGTGCCCAGGTCTTTCAGGCTACTAAGAGCAGGTTCCATCACTGCATCACCAGCAGACGTAATACCAGTGTGCCTGATATTACAAATCGGTAATGGGATCATTATTATTACAAAAAACGATTTTAAATTCTCTATCCAACATCGCTCATAATGTTGAAAAAAACTAGGAAAGTGACGGGGCAAGCAAGGAGCCCCTACATAGCACCATCTATTCGATGATAAAACGTTCCTCTCTATACTGAGTCATTGCTGTTGCGAGCACTTTTCGTAGTTTGCTGCGTGCCAGCTTATTACCAGTTTATTATTCAATTTTAGTTACATCTTGAGACTAAATTGATCAAGGATTGAATGAAGAACAGGAAGAAAATTGAAGAATAGACCGAATGGCTAAATCAATGGTTTCCATCAATGGTTTCCATCAATGGTTTCCATCAATGCTTTCCATCAATGGTTTCTATCAATGGTTTCCATCAATGGAATGGTCGCGAACAGACTTTCAATGTCAAATGAAACAATGAACTTACCCCTGACGCTAGCAGCACTCTGGACATCTTCTACACTTTGACTTTGCAGTTTCACATTACGGTAACGATAGGCAAAGGGACAGGACGAAAGCGCGAACTCACAGTCCGATGAGCCACATTACGAAATTTTAACTATGAAGCTCATACATTTTGGCTAGTTAGAACCCGTATGATTATTCTTGTAGGATGATTTCAAGAATGGCATTTTTTTTTTTTTTTTACCTAGTCGTCGCATCGCCCTCGAGCATAAAAAACCGCGCTTAAACCGCGCTTGGGTCAATATTAACTTCGAAGAGATTCTCATCATTTATCCGAAACAATGACCTGATTCGCATTGTCCGGTCTAAGCATTCCTATAAACTTCATTTCTTTCAGCCGGTGCAAACCTCTATCCCTTCAACGCACTGACAGACGGCCGACAGTATTTGTATACGTGTGTGCCAAGTGCACTACGGTGACTGCGAGAAAAACATTTAACGCCTTCATTAACGAAAGATATATGCATGCATAAACAAATATTTCGGTCACGTAACCAAATCTTGGACATATAGTCACATATACACGAAACACAAGCATAAATGATAGACGTTACATGGCTTACATACTTTTTTCCAATCAAGCACATGACATGATAGGCTGGGTCCTTGATATGCAGCTTTCGCACAAGCTGCTTTAGTGTGAACGACTTGTTTTCACGCTCCTCCTCATTTTCACTCTCCTGGTCCTAACAATCAATCCAAAACTCCAGGCCAGCGCAAATATCTCACGGAACACAATTGCATACGGCAATGATAAGCGCTCTTTCACGGCGGAGACCATAAAATTTTAGCGCCAATCACAACGGAATTTAAAGCTAACTGCACATACAGAGATACATATCGACAGACATCTTAAAGAATGTGAATTGTTTATCAATACAATAGGAATGTACAGCTGTCCCCCAAATATGGTGGCCTTAAACAACAAAACGTGATCAGTCATCAAACCAAAGCAAGCTACACGTACAGTTCCTGATGTGCGGGTTTGGTCCGCATTTTCAGTAGAACTTGCAGACAACAGTCTTTTAGGAGCAAGCACAGTGCTTTTACAAGCTGGCTTCTTTTTCTCCCGGTTATACTTGGCAAGCTGGTACTCGTCAAACTCAGGAAACTTCGAGACCATTACCTTCCTCAACGCGGTAGGAAGGGACCCAAAGTTGATGCTAGTGTCATCCAGGGTCTACATAAGTAACCAAAAGGAAAATAAAAACCTTTGCAAGTACCATAAATACAGGGTATCAGGGTACCATTCAGCTCAACGCAAAGTCTTACGTAATAAATATTAGCAAAACCTTCTCACAAATCTGCCATCAGATTATGGCCACATCGTAACAAGCTGTGGATACTGAAAGCGCTTTTGAAAAACATTGCAGCTTTGGATGCATCAAAGGAGGAAGGCATGAGAAAAGCAACAAACCATCATGCAAAAAACGCTGCGGTAAGCACATTTTGTATTTGAGGATTCACAAACCACAGAGATAGCTGTGCCCGTTGACACAAGGCTTCAAGGCTTACATGAAAATGCAGATAGCTCCTGTAAAAAAAAAAAGAAGTAATCGTCAAACATAAATACCCAACCTGATATAGTTCGGCTACTGCAATCCAGTCTGATGGCAAGATTATAGCAGCATTGAAGTACTTTTTCAGATAAACTCGACATTCAGGAATAAATGCTGCCAACGCCAGCAAAAAATTAGCAGTGGATCGAATGTTCAAGTCCTTGCGAGCATACACGGCGAGCTACGAATCAGGAGAAAAATAACAGAAACCAATGATAACTTCGTGAAACTGTAATGCAAGAAAGTTTATGCTTAAATGTTGCGTCAAAAGGAGAATGGAGAAACTGCATTGTCAGAATTTTAAAAGGATGCCATCTGAGAGGCAGAATTGAGGTCCAACAGTTAAGTTGCAGCATAAGGATGCTCACCTTCAAAACAAACTCAGGGTCTCTTGATGCAACTAGCTTTACGAGGTCATACGTCAGAACCCTGGTATCATCAACCTTGCTTTCAAACTTTGGAGACGCCATCAGAGACACTGATACCAAAGTTATCAATTCAATCTAAAAAGACAAGTAGACACTGATACCAAAGTTATCAATTCAATCTAAAAAGACAAGAAGAGGAAGTGGCAGTGTGTCAAGTTGTGAGGTGCAATAGAAAAGGCAAAGAATTTCTTATCACCATAATAACCACATTCCCCAATCAGTAACAGGGCAGTGGCAAGGCAGCTTTAAAATCCTAAGGATATCAAGTAAAATACACTTGGTAATTACAGTGACAGTAACTGTCAAATCGATAACAGTTTTAGTTTAAAACTTAAACCAAATGTGCAACAGAAATGGCTCCATCAGCATTATTCAAAAATAAAAGCAACTCTGCTTCATAACTGGCATGCCTTATAGTGAAAAATTGCTCATTGAGCACTTTGAGGCTTGCAGCAACCTCTGGAAAATGATAGTACAATACATTGCATTAGTACAATGTATTTTATGTAATGTAAATTAGTACAGTACAATGCATTGAAAACCTGCCGATGATGCGATTCCAGTAGCAAACCTAGGAGATATCACAGCAGTTGAACATTGACACAGGTAAGTAGATTCCTGTAATCACTCTAACACAGGAACCACAGAATTGACCAGATTGCATTCCATAAAATCTAACTAGATAAATCATCAAACGTAATGCAAAATCTTTTATCGATTTGAAAAAGAACATTACAAATTTCTAAGCAAGTAGTGATTGATGCTAAAAAATTATGGAAATTTTTTGGAAGCTTGTAAACAAACTAAAATCAACTATAAGAAGGAAGGCATAACGCACTTTTCCAAACTTTAAAGGCCGAATTTAAAACTATGCATTGCATTTACTAATGAGCTTTTCCAAAGTCCTAAATACACAATCTACGCTAGATTTCCTTTGCAATATCTTCAGCTATGCAACATCACTTGCAGAATTTGCTTAGCAACAGAAGCTCCTCCTTTTGCATGGCCAGGACAGGAACATTTGTACATCACCATACCCACTGGTTTCAAAACATAACATTGTACATCACCATACCCACCGGTTTCAAAACAAAAAAAAACTTCTGCAAGATATCAATTTAGCGTTTACCAGCTCAAAAAAAAATTTCAATGTTATTGGATATGTTTAGAGAGGCAGAAATTTGTTTGTCTTTTTCATTAAGCACCTTGGGGGATTAAACTATTACCCAAAAATGTTTCATTACCGTGCCACTCTCACAAATCAGTCTCACATCAGAATCATGAATAATCCTGAGGCGTAACCAGTGTCAAGAGCGCAAACCTGAGTACAACCTTAATATGCCATCATTTTCAATCATGCACATAACCCAACTAACTTATTTAAGATCTTCTAAGCAACAGAAAACGTTCACTTCTTCGAATTTAGTATTCAACTGTATTTTGTCTACTAAGCAACAGAAAATGTTCACTTCTTCGGATTTAGTATTCAATTGTATTTTGTCTACTAATGCTGTATAAAAGTTGTTTAAGCATTATTACCATAACCATTTGGAAGATAAAATTATGGTCCTAAACCCATGGTAATAAAAACAAGTAACATATGGCCGAAGACAACACTTTGAAATTTTCAGTACAGCAAGCACAGATACCTAACATTCTTTTGCTAACCAAGGCATCAACAGGCTCACTAAGAAGGCAAAATTGATGGCTGTTAGAATCGCAGATAACCACTTCCAATAAGTTCAAGCTAATAAAAACTAAGCAGTCCATGAACTACGAGAGAGATCATTTATTAGACAAAATGAAATAAAGCTTTGCATCACCAATTAGAATTTTAAATTTATACAAGTCTGTTAACACAGGCTGTTTCTGAAAATAACATAGCAGGCAGAGACTTCATGGACTGGTATCTTTTTCAAAAACATCCTAATTGCTCAGAAAATTTGAATTATTTAATTAAATTTTACGTTTCCAATGAGCGGGCCAGAAACTTGATAATCAATAAGTATTTCAAAGAAACACCTCCAACAACAGTGAAATAAAGACACAATAAAGGGTTATACTTTAGGATGATAATAACAATAAAGTTTCAACAATAAAAGGACGAAATCTACCTCTACGTGCTCCAAATCTTTTTGAGCATTGCCTTGCTTGTCTTTGGCACTCTGTTTTTCAACAAACCTAACATCCTCATCAGTTACAAGATCTAAACTTTCACTTGCATCTTCAAACTGAAATGACACAGGCATGTCTTCAACATCAGGTAGATCGTACTGATATGGATCAGCTCTGGAGTTCTCCGATTTACTATTGGTTGATGGTAAGGAGTCAGCTGATGCCATAAACAAGTCCCCAGGTCGCTTAAATGGGGCAGCAACTGTCGCATTGCCTGTCAAATCACCACTTGCTATTTTATAGGACATGACTGGCAACGCAGCACTCATGTGCGCAGACAGGCTTGACTGATAGAGAGTTGACAAGTTACCTTTCAGGCCCAATGCAGTCTGCCCAGTCAGTAAACGATTTGTTTGGACCTCTACATTTGAACTGAAGCCCCCCAATTTCTCAGATTTTCGCTGGCTAGGCCCCAACATCCCAGGTTTCAACGGCAACAGAGCTGTGTTGTAAAGCCCTCCAGACATGAACTTACTACTTTGCCTTAACTCTTCAGAAGGCTTAGGTTTCTTCTCTACACTGGGCATCCCAAGCCCAGATGACATGCTTGGCATATCAAGTTTGCTATGTTCAGGATTCCTCTTCATGGAATGAACATCTCCAATCAAATTGCATAAACCAGGTAAAGATAAGCCTGTTAAGGAAGTAGAGCCCAGCATAGATGATGATGGCTTGCTTGGTCTAACTGATGGATTTCGAAGGTGCAACTCCATTCCAAGTAGGCTAGACAATCGCCTGATGTACAAAAATATGTCACCAGTAAACAGCAGCTCAATACTTTTTTACAAGACTAGCAGCTAGTTTTGTTTTCGCACAAAAAGCTGAGTTTGGATTGTGATATCAATACTACATTTATATCACAAGCTTTTAATACATGTGCTACAAGAATTACATACCAAAATAACATAAAGCATTCAATGTGGCGAGACTGAGCATTCGCAAAGTTCGAAAGCAGTTGGCTGGTGAAGCCTTCGTAATAAAATGATTACTTTTTAGGAGCATCAACAAAATAATGAACGAAAAAAGCTTAGTGTGCAAACTATATCATAACACGAAAGGTAGCCCATGTAACCTAATGGGCTAGTTATGAGTTCTCTACGGCCGTAATCCAGACGCGTCTCTCACATGTGTTGCAAGCCGTAGCCGGGGCGTTTCTAGCCAGGGGCAACACTTCCACTTCCACAGTACGTGCTGAGTTCGGGTTAGAAGGTGGGAATTTTGAATGTTGGAAGTACAAAGTACATTGAAAGTACAATTTAGTAGGTTTTAATACTTCGGAATAAAGGAAGCGCATTGGAAGATTAACCATTTATTTTTGCAATGCGAAAGTTTCAGTCGCTATTTATATTAATCCCACGTGTCGGACCTACTCCTGATGCCAGCATCCACCATGTCAGGACTTCATCCTAATGACAATAAATTGAGTTCTAATTAAAAACCTGCTGAGCTCAAAATAAAAATCCCTGTTATCTTATTTACAATTAGCTGTCATTTGGTGTATCATTTAATCCCTCATATTCGGCTACTCTTGGCTCGCATCCTGCCAGTGGCTGCTGCCAAAGAGCTTTCTGACAATCCGAGCCCGTTCAACGGAAGTTCGCTTCTTTCGTTTATAGACCCTGCTTATGATACTTTGGTTACATGTTTTCTATTAGTGAAGCAAGATCTCATTCTACCCAATTTCTATTTTAGAACTGTCACAAGTAAATGCCCTGCGAAAATTCATGTCGTACGATAGAAAATCGACGAAGATTATGGTAAAAACTCAACACGGCTCATAACCAGCAACTCCATGGTTATTCTTGCATAGTTTTATCATGTTACTGCTTATTAATTATTACTTGGTGCAGACCTCTATTCTTGCATCCCAAAGCGGCGTCTGCTAACTCTTGGTTTCAAGCACTATGCGTTCAGCTTATGACAAGAGATTTTGATGCCCTACCCAGACAATTGGGTACTCACCCCATAAATTAAATTACAAAATTGAGTGTGGAATCGGATGATACTGTTAATTTTTTAGATACAGATATGCTGTTTTCTGTGAAATACGGCAAGGTGTATGCGTGTGCAATATTTGTTTCCAGTAAGCTTCCTTGCATGCACATTGTGGCACCTTATTGATCTCCCAATGCTTCACAAGGCACTATGTGATAAGAAATTTTACTTTGAATTTTAGCCCAGCTAACTTTTGAAATTCGTCATGCGTTTCTGTAACACAAAGTGCCCAGCGCTGGAAAGCAAAATTAAACCTGGCAATAGCATTGACAGATTGAATTGCTAGCCAGATGTCATCGATTGCCACAAAAGCTTTCCATGTTTACATTTTAAAAATCGGAAAAATTGCCTTTCTGAGACGAAAAACGTTACATTGTACATCTGCATTTTCAAGAAAGCTTACAATCACATTGAGTTACTTCTGCTTGCAGAGGATGACAGTTATAGAAGAACGTACTAAATTTGACGCTCAAAACGTAACTGCCAGAATTCATTTTGATTTGAAAATGGAATCCAAATCTACCACTCCCCAATCACTGCAGAGAATTTTCCCTTTAATCATGAGTATGATATAGCGTTTTGAGTTAGAATCATGACGCTAATTGTTATGACCTTTCTGAGCAAGTAGGACCATACTTCTGAATTTGATAAAGTTTGGGAAGACATTCGAGCACGTAAACGCCGCCTGTTTCAGTGCTAAATGAGGAAGCTGGCCTGAATGTATGGGGAGAACCTAGAAAAGAAAGACAAATGAAAAACAATAACGATTTTATCGCAAAGCAAACTAAAGGGAATGTTGACGTTTTGTGAGATACCCATCACGCTCACATGGTGCTCAGGGAACTGCTGTTGAATGGATCCATTGGACAACGCACTGTGGGTTATGCGGCGCTTCCAGCAGTGTCACCTTCTAGCGTTCCAGTAGAGAACACCAACAAACGATGTTTGGGGACGATCAGGCTACGCAGTCCTTGAAGCGCTTTTGCAAAGTTTGTGATCAGAGCATCCAGTCTGGCTATGCCAAAAATTCAAAGGTATGGATGTGGCACAACGATGTGAGATAGCCAGAGCTACGTGGCTCTGCTTGCGAATCTTGGATACGACGCACCATGCCAGTGACTGCAGAAGAACAAAAGTTTGTGGCGTGGATGTTTGCAAAGATAATCACAACTGCCAACTGCATGAGGATAAACCCCTAAACCGAAGTTTAAAGTTGATCCAGTATGCCAGAAGCAAAAAGGTAACTCATTTTAGAGAAAAAAATTCCTACCCGACAAGTAGAGCAAGCTCGAACTAAGAGAAAACGTCAACAACGGATCCGTCGCTTGCACATCAGCCGATGCAGCATCTAACTGCACTTTTGCTTGGCTCACTGTCACAGTAATCCTGCAGAATGGTCATCGAAGATTGACACTTAGCCCACTGCTTGATGAAGCGAGAACCAAGTCAACAGCAAAATCGTGGCTAAGCTTGGACTGCATGGCTCTTTCATGGTCAGTACTCTAAATGTACGGTGAAGACCTTTACATCAATGTCAGTGGAATGTGCCCGGGTCAGTTTGAATGGGAAACTATGCCATCTAATATATACTTTAACAAAGGAAACGGTATGAGGCATTTTGAGTCCGTTTGAGTGGAATGTCAAAGCAGAAAATTGGGCTCACTTGAAAAGAATAGAATTTCCGAAGCTCAGTTCGCGACCAGTAGTAGACATTCTATTGGAGCTGACCATGCAACCCTCCATACATCACTGCAAGAAATACAAGTTGGTCAGGTGGAAACCGTCGCGCGCGTGGCTCTATTGGGATGGATCAGTGTTTGAAACATTGAGCGTCGTAATGAGTTGGACTCGTCGCACGTACGTTCTTAGTCGACGATTTATCTACAATGAATAAGTTCTGGGAAATTCAGTAAGTAACGGACATCAAGCCAGGCGATTGCATGACGACGGAGGACGAGACAGCGCTACAAAATTCTGGATCAGTCGTTAAACTATATTAACCCGAGATACCAAGTTGCTATGCCTTGGAAAGATGATCCAAGTAAGCTTCCAAGCAGCTATCATGCTGCACGTAGAAGACTTTTGAGCACGAAAAGACCTCTACAGTAAGAGAAAAGCCTTGGCAATCATATGCAGAGATAATCCAAAACATCGAGAAGAAAGGCAACATTTCAAGTCAATTTGACTGAAAATGCAACTACAGCAAGTTCCACGCTTGAGAAGGAGACAGTAAAGACGAGGTTTGTCTTTGACGCATCAGCAAAAAAGAATGGGGTTTCACTTGACGATGTGATTTATACGAGTCCCAGGCTCAAGCGCCATCTAGTTAATGTCTTACTTCGGTTTTGCAGATTTCTAATTCCACTAGCATGCGTTGTGGCCGAGATGTATCATTGCATTAGTTTGGCTCCACAGGACCATGAGTATCATGGCTTTTATTGGAGAGAGCTGAACCAAACACGACCACTTGATGAGTTTCACTCAAATAGTATCGTTTTGGAGTAAATTTCTGTTCGATGCGCACTTTGTAACTCGGTAAGGCTCACTAATGAAGTCCATGGAAATACCGTGCGCTGCAGAAACCGTTCTGGAGTCCACGTAAGTGGACAATAGCATGGATTTCACTAGTACCGAAGAAGAGGGGATCCAGCTTTATCAAGAACTGCGAAGGCTTTGGATGTTAGCGAGGATTCACGCAAGCAAATGCCTATCCAACTCACCAAGTGTACGCAGTCAAACAGATCATGCGTGGATGTAGAGGTGGGGATTTTAGCGTAAGCGGCTGGAGTTACTCGGAGCTATACACACCATGAATCAGACAAATAAGCTGGCGCCTGCTATCACTCCAAACAATAAGCAGCAAGTGTTTTTCTAGACGGACAACATGACAGTGCTCTGGTGGTAAAAAACCAGGAGCAGAGCTCTGCAAACCTTTTTCGGTATCGAATCGCAAAGATCCAAAAAACCACACCCTTGAAGAACTGCAGTCATGTACACTCGGAAATGAATCCGGCCGACATAGCAACAAGGGGACTGATAATAAGCTAGCAACTTATGGTGGTAAGACCCCACATCATTAAAGCAGCCGCGTTAAGAATGACCAAAGTCAAATCTGATCTCGACGCCCGAATCGTCCAAGGAAATCCTGAAAAAAAGCCAGATGACGAATCCTTAACAGAACAAGTGCCAGTTTAGAATAAATGGCGATCAGAATAATGAGAAGCTGAATCTTCCCAATCAAAATCGATGTTTCTCTAGGAACAAACTGAGACGAGTTAGAGCGTGGGTCACTCGCTGCGTATGCATACTCTTCAGCCGGCAAACAGCATAGAGAGTGGAGAGCTGAGTGATATAAAATTGGCCGATGTTGATTCGGAAATTAATTGCCATGCACAATACGAAGATTTTGCTGCAGAAGATAAAGCCCTTCAGTGCGAGAAACAAGTTAATCAGCAAAGCAAACTACTTTGCCTAAACCCGTTCGTGGATAAAGATGGGCTTATTTGAGAAAACAGTTGCTTGTAGATGATGATGGGCTTGTTCTAGCAAACAAGTGTTTGTGGGTGAAGATGGAATTATTCGGGCAAACAGCTGTTTGCGGATAAAGATGGGCTTATTCGAGCAAACAGTTGTTTGTGGATGAAGATGGGCTTGAGCAAGCAAATAGCCGTTTGTGAATGAAGATGGGCTTGAGCAAGCAAATAGCCGTTTGCTGATGAAGATTGGCTTATTCGAGTAAACAGTTGTTTGTGGATTAAGAATGGCTTATTCGATGGCTGATCCTAGGGCAGGAATTGTTATAAAGCTCAACAGTCGATGAAACTCAGGCTTTGTGGGCGTAGAGTAGGTTCTCAAGCTTTCCTTTTATGCCATTATTATGTAACTGAGGTGCAGCAACGAAACCAAATCCCCACGTTTTTTAATAGCGACACGAAATTACTTTAAACAGTTTTTCACTAAACGAAAACCATTTGAGTTGCGAAAGCATTTCTTTGATGCCTTGGGTGATGTTCTTTAGGCCGTTTTCAAAATTTTACGAAATCCAAATCTCGCGGATTCTACACAGAAAAAAAAAACAGAACAGCGTATAAACTTTTATTATGTATACATTTATGCTTATTTATACTTATATATTTTCATGCTTTTTGTGCTTCAACCAGCACTATCTCTTTTATCAATTCCGATTCCTATTATAGTTCGAATATCCGTCGTGATTACGTTTATCTATTTCGTTCATATCCATTCCATTCATTGTCCGTTCATTAACCCGTTTTGGTTCAGACTTTCTCATTTGATAACTAGTTTCACGTCTCTATTATAATTTCGTCTCAAAGATAATTTGTGTTTAGTTTTCATGTCCATCGCTGAAAAAAAGATTTTACATCTTTTTTTTTTCCTACTTTGCATTTAATTTTTTCAACATAAATGTTTTTCGTGTGGCGGACAGAAGATGCCAAGTTGTGGATTTATTCATTGGAGTGATTCAATTTAACATCCTGGACGTTGCCTGGCGTAAGTCACTGAATGGATCGAAAACGGCAAATGCTGAAATATTTCTGAGAATCAGCTACTTGGAAACGTTTCTGAGAATCACACATCCGGAAGAACCAGACGTAATGCTAAACAGTTCCTTGGATCAGGCTACTAGTCATTAAGGTACTAAAATTCCTATTAAACGTTATCACGATATGAACGTAAGCATGATGAACAGGTCTGAGTCTTGCTAGAAGTCGAACACGATCCAATTCACAGTAAACATTAATCCAGCTTGATTATTTTGCTTGCACAATTTTGTGAATCCTCTAACACGTGCTATTATATCATCCGTGTGCTGCTACAACTAGTTGTGTGGCGAATTCTCATCTTTTCCTTCAGAGCCTCACATGGGTTCATAAGGTTATAAAGCCCCTTGTCCCTGCAGGACCTTCCTGCATATGCCAGAAATTAAGTTCGTTTAGGGGATAAAGCTTTGGCAAGCACTGGTGGATTACGTTAGGTACGTTGGCAATAAACCAATATAATAGTAAGAATTATATAAAATGCTTACAGATTTCCCCATTCAGTTCAGTTCAAGAATTTATTTTACCAATCATAACAATACGTGCGGCATAAATAAAAATCGTAAAACAAAGTACCGTAACAACCAGTTCACATACAAATACAAGAGAACGGCATGGTCGTCCCAGAAGGCCAGTGGCCTTTTCATGGATAACAATTAAACATAAGCGCGAAGCGAATATTTCGTATACTAAGTGGACTTGATGGTGCATATTTTAAGCGCGACGCAGAATGGAATTAACTACCATTGCTCGGGTGCCGTCTTATTTATTTATTTATTTAGTTGAATATTTTGATAGTTTTATTAAGCTGCCATTGAGCACTGGCGTTACAAATTCTCATGGCTGCAAGCTATTAGAAAGCATGCAGCCAGAGAGCATCTGTAATGCGCAGAACGTAAGTTCTTTGGTAATGGATTCGCTGTTGGCTAATGATACAAGGAGATTCTCGATGGAAGAACCCAGTTACCAAAGAGAAGCACTTGACGTACAGGGAAGAAGAAATTGTTTTAGCTCATGCTTGAAGATCTCAAGTGTAATACTTTTATTATTAGCGGAATATTTGGTCCTGTTCCATATGTAAGGGCCTCTAGTGGCCATAGCAAAGCGTCTCTTACCGGATGCTGATCTTTCCACGTAGCCAAATGTGGCCAGGCGACACTCGTAGCGATGGTCAACCTGCCTGAAGTACGAGCTGAAAACTGAAGGAAGCATGTTATTCTGGTGCTTAAACATAAACACCATTGTTTGTTGTATGTTTAGTTCAAAAGCACTTAAAATTCTATGTTTCAGCATCAGGGTTCTTGAATGAGATAACCTCTCAGCAAGGGAAATAATTCTCACAGTTCTCTTTTGTAGCCTATGTATCTTTAAGAGTTTGCTTCTGTATGTGCTTGCCCAGATAATATTGCCATATGAGATATAGGGGTGAACAAAAGCAAAATATAAACTCCTGAATGCCTCAGTGTTTAAATACTTCCTTGCCTTTGTAATAGCGCCAATATTTTTAGACAATTTTGACTCCACATGCCTTATATGAGCTTTCCAGGTTAGGTTATCATCAAGATGCATTCCAAGAAATTGGGTACAGTAGATTGGCTTCATACAGCAACTTCTTATGATAAGACCAGGTAAGTGGCAGCAGTTCATCAATGTTTCTTTCTCTAGCAAAGATCATGTACTTTGTTTGTGCAAGATTTAACGATAGCCGATTCGCGCGAAGCCAATTTTGTATATGTTGAAGTTGAGAGTTCATGACAGAAAAAACTTCTGAAATGCTGTCATGTGAAAAAATAGATTTGTGTCCTCTGCGGAAGAGACAGCCTTTACATTTGGAAGCGAGTCACTAATATCATTCACATAAACAAGAAAGAGAAAAGGTCCCAAAATAGAGCCGTGAGGGATGCCACAAGTGACCGGTAGCAGACCTGAGGAAGTTTTATTGATATCTAGATAGTGAGTTCTTCCAGAAATATAACTCATTAGCCATGATACCGAGTCTTGTGAGACACGATAATTTGCTAATTTAGCTAGTAGTACTTCATGATCAACTGAATCAAAAGCTTCAGCTAGATCTAAAGATACTCCAATTGTATACTGTTTCTGCTCGATGGCTTCTGTCACATCTTCAAGAAACTCAAGGATCCCTAATTCCGTGGATGAATTTTTCCGAAAACCTAACTGCTTTTCGTAAAAGATATTTGTTTCTTCAAAGTTTGGTATCGATTATTTTCTCAAGATTTTTTGAAGATACGGAGAGCACTGAGTTTGTAATGTCTTACAATGTAACGTTCACCTGCTTTGAACACACGGATAACTCTTGCAATTTTTATGTTCTTTGGAAACATGCGTTGTTTCACAGATTTAGTATAATGTTGACGAGGTAAAATATTTCATGTGATACTACTTTGACAACATGAGCACTTAAGTTGTAAAAGACTGCAGATTTATGTTCCTTTAAGACGTTGAAGGCACTCGTTACATCTGCTTTTGTTATCTCTCCAATATTTAACTTATGTTCAACTTGTTTGTACTGCCTAAAATGTTTTTCCCTAGTAACTCATCAAAAAAAATTAATCATTAAGCAAATCACTTGTTACTCAGTAAATAAAAAAATGCTTTTCACTAAGCACATTCACGGGCTAAACAGCCGCTGCTGGAAGAAATCAACGATTGAGCTTTTCCGTCTCAAACGCTAGGTAAAGTACAACACATACGTGAAAGGTAGTCCATCAAACATTTAGCTTTGAAGTGCTTCTTGCACTTCTAGCTAACTGGTTGAAGTATGCTGACACTGGTCGGACGAGTAGCTCGATCAGTCAGAAGAATTTTACTTCATTGTTGTAGAATCCATTCCTCACACAACCTGTTTCAGTGTCAGCAGGGTTCACATGAACCGTTTACGCTTGAGTTTGAAAGGTATCGAAGTGCGAAGCACGATCAGAATTTTCTCGCGCATCGAGTGGAGTCGTACCGTAAGGTCGAACGATTACGATCTGTTATTCACCTTTCAATGATTTCATTGTTTTCGCAGAACTCAGAAAACAAACGCAACCCACATCACTTGACACACAGATAAATAGAAAAAATTTACACGGAGTTACCAAGAAACAATGCAACTTCACTGAGGCCGCCGGGAAATCGTGTAAAGCAAAAAAACATATAATAATAACTGCACTACTACATCTACTACCACTACCACTACCACTACTACTACTACCACTACCACTACCGCTACCACTACCACTACCACTACTACTACTACTACTACTACTACTACTACTACTACTACTACTACTCACCACCACCAACACTACTACTACTACTACTACTACTACTACTACTACTACTACTACTACTACTACTACTACTACTACTACTACT
>QQSS02231490.1:5901-100637 GCA_003687565.2 Craspedacusta sowerbii | reverse complement strand
CAACCCCAACCCCAACCCCAACCCCAACCCCAACCCCTGCGAATCCAGAAGGAATGAATGTAATTCATAGGCCTGAATCCATAGTCTTCCCTTGTAATGATAGCCAAGATCGAACCCGTGACAGGGAGAGACTTTTCGAGAAAGAAGAAGAAGGCAGGGGAGGGTAAGGAATCGAGAGGCGGGACACTAGAGTGGCTATTTGAGTTAGCCCAGGCCAGTCAAAATAGTCATAAATTTGAAGGAAACAAACCAGTGTGAGCTCCAGTCAACCACTAGCTAAATCCTTGATTTAACAAGATTAAAGTCTACTAGGACATACTTTTTTCGCTACTGTGGTTAGGAAATGACCTCTCTCTGGCGATATGGTTCATTTTGATAAATAGATTTTTTAATCCAACGTATCGGCGTTTAAATAAAAGGTTATTAATAATAATAGATTCATTTAATACCTCTAACGGCTAGTTATTACTTAACTCGAGTAAAATAGCTAGCATCGGGCCATCCAAATGTTAAAATACCACCGTATTTATTAGTTTTGTGGTGAATTCCGGCCCAGACTATTCTATTTTATTGATTAGTTGTCACAGATCTTCCTACTGTAAATATTAATTTTCTTTAAAATGCTTTCTTTAAAAGTATTAGCAATTAATTTCCTTCTACATTATCTGGCAAATAAGCAACTCGATAAGTTCCTGGATATTTAATGCCATTCCTTTCACCCCCTCTCATATTATATTATATAACTAGAGTGCCACATTCAAATCCTTCACAAGACTATTCCTATCTAGTAACAATCATGTTGCCTTATGGCTGGTCTCCCCTGAGTTAACCATATATTATTCCGCATATTGGACATTTTATATAAGTGTTTTATCCTAACGCTAAACCGATACAGTCCCTATGGAAATAATGATCATAGCAAAGTTCCATTTTAATCACGTTTTAATCATTTTGAGTAAATTAAAACTGGCAAATGGAGCACTTTTGTTATTTAATTTGTTAGTAATTAACAAACTCTGGTTTAGTCAATTAAGTAAAGGTTCTTGTTAAACTCTTGTTGGCTTGAGTCTTTTTTTTGACTTTTTTATTTTATCTAGATCTGTTTCGCTTATTTTTCATTTTGAATAATAATATAATTTATTGGAAAGAATTTAAGGATTTCAGGCTTTCTTCGCTTCAAACTATAAAAATTCCATTTCATCAAATTAATATTATGAAAAAAAAAAATGAATATGTAAAGACCAATTACTTTAGAAATTCACCTTAACAAAATTTCATCTCTCCTTCCAAACACTTTAATGACATTGATTTAAAACTAAATCTAAAATTCAAGTCATTCGATAAAGCTCCTCTATATCAAGATTACTTAAAAGAAAAGCAGTATGCAAGAAATGATAAATATTTTTCATTAAGCCACTAGCAGGCTTCTTAGAGGCCATATAAATAATTATACAACAAATATGTTTCAGAGTCAGATTCAAAACCGAGGGGGTACTCTTTAAAAATCAATTAATCAAAAACACATTTTGACTAATAAAGCGAAATATTGAAAAAAAGGCTTTAAGCTAAAATCTAATAATTAAAGAGAAAAAGTCTATTCAAATCCAATAATTTAACTCACTATATCCATATGCAAAAAGATTATCAGTAACAGACTGTAAGAAAGGATTAGTAGACTCCTCTTCAAAAATTATATAATAGATTATAATCTTTATTAAAGAGTTATCAACAACGCTAAAATCTGTGGAAGAGCGAGAAAAAATAATTATAGAACTAGGTATTACAGCTTTCAGAAAAGATAAAGAAAATCAGGAGGTGAATATTTAATATTGGATCTATGATTCTTTTTGCTCGTGCTAGCATTAATATATAAGTCGTATTTCAGCACGAATAATTTGCATATATTTAATCCCTTTCTTCATAGCCTCTACTTAATGTTTTGAAATTATGTTTTGAAATTGTTAGTAAAGTTAATGTTAATTATTGTTATTATATAATTTATATTGGTGCATCTATTGTTTTTCCATGCATTTGTTATTATATTAAATTACAATCAATATTAATATGAAATTATTATCAATAGTAGGATTGCTTCATTCTGTCTATTCGATAGGAATGATTGAACTGCCTTATCATTGTCCTGTCAATATTGGGCAGGTTTGCACTCCCACTTACCAAACTGTATGTGCTAACGGTGTGACATATCATGATGACTGTGCTGCATGCAGAACGGCTTAAGTTTATACATTAGGAAGCTGTAAGTGATTCATTAATATTCATCTATGCATTTTAGGCCTTGAAGAGAACTATTAAATGGAAAGGCCCCAGCCGTCCATAATTCTGTCTCCTAATTCTTACAAAATATAGAGAAAGGATTCTTGAATTTCAACTTGTTTTGTAATAAATTAAACAATTTTGCGAGCAATTGCCTATTCCTCTATTGAGACTTGCCTTACAAAAATTTAAAGGCATGATTTTAAATCTTGTGAATAAAACAAACTATTTTTTAATCTATAACAGTTTATTACAAAATCTAAATAGGGTGTAATTTATTTGCTAGAACACCTATTCATTTTAATAAGCAAAAGTTCAGAAAAATATCGAACATTTTTATGTTTGAGGATCATCGAACACTAACCTTCTTAGCTTTATTAAATTAACATCTATATTATCTTTTCACATATTTATTAATCTTTGCACTATTAAATGTAATTCATTAGTCGTTCTTTAGCTATTCTTCTCTATCCAATAGACAAACTATTTAAACCACATATATCAAGTAAATAAATTATAGAATCCGTTAATTCGCCTTTTTGTAGAAGGATCTTTGTCATTTAACTCTTGTTTTAGATTAATTAACCCTGATTTTTCAATAGATGATGTAAGAGTTAGGTAATTTTATCGAAATGCTTACCCGCCTCTAGACTCGTAATAAGCAGCTTTAATTATTATTTGTTGATGCTTCCTCGTATCTTTGCTTATTCTATCAAATCTTTTTACTACATAATTATATAAAAAAAAATTTCTTCAATGGATTTAATTGAGTGATGTAGATTGATACAATTTAACAACATCGTCTTTAATCCGCTAAATTCAAAGCATGCCGTAAAGACAATCGTATCAAATCAGTAGACTCAAGAAGCTTTGTGTCTGGAATATCGTTAGAGGAATATTTTAGTAACACTCCTGTTGTTTATTAAACTGCCCCTTATTAAGAGCTACTTATACCTCAAACGAGAAATTCAATAGAAATGATAGAATAGTGTTAGGAGTAATAATAACAAAGAGACACATAACAAGTAATTATAAAAAAGGCTCAGCCTACACCATTACCTTAAAGATTTCCTAACTTCCAAATACGTCCAGTTTTAGGAACAGATCGCATTAGAAAGCCGTCGTTACCTACCCCTGGAAAGCCTGATTTTCGAAAAACATTTTTCGGTCAATAAGGAAGATAGGGAAGAGGTTCACATATTGATCGAGTAACTCAAGCCTAATTTTTTAAACGAGGAAAATAAAAATTTCCTATTGTAATGCAAGATATTTCATTAAAGTCAAGTAGATTTCTTATAAGAATAAAAGAAAATCAACCATATAAAACTTCCAACGCGGCTCACAACGACAGACTACTACCGCTCTAAATTTATACATCCTTGATTTTTAATTTCATAATCGCTATAATACAAAACCCCATATTTTTCCATTAAACATTCTTCCTTTCTATTTCACTTTAAATTTGTCTTGTTTAAGCTTTAGCACTTCATCCCATTTCCTTTGCAGATTTATTCCAAAGTTTCTTATTTATTTCATTTCTTTATACTTAATTTAGAAAGGAGTCAAATTTGTATAGCTCCGTCCTTGTTCCAACATAATGATTGTACCTCCAGGTTTTGTAATTCTAGCTATTTAATTTAATGCTTAATCAACATTGATTATAAATTGTAAAGCGAAAGTAGAAACCACAGTGTCAAAGCTACAATTAGGAAATCGAGAACTTGTGATATTATCATTTACGAACTAAGTATTGAGGTTGGTTAAATAATTAGCAACTTGATTTAAGTGTACAACTTATTAGCTATAATCTGTAAAAACTAATGATTTGACCTTCGACGGATCATAATATGAAGTATTCGTAATGGGATGACCTGAACAGATATCCAATACATTTCCTTTAGCCAAATTAAGTAATTATCTCTTTACATCCTTTATATTATACCATTTCTCATAAATTTGCATTGTGTGGGCATTGAAGGCTATCATTGATTAGTGATGCTTTCTTGCGTTTTCTAATTGATCCTTTTAAGTTGAACGATTGAATTATTAGATTTCGGAGCGTCTTTTATGGATGAGCAAATATTTACCTGAAAGGTACAGCGAAAATGTTATTAATGCTACTTTTAAATTTTTTTGCATTATAAACTACTGACATTTTCAATTCAAATGGAGCTAACTCCCTCTTTTCGAGTCAATGATATAGTCTGGGCAAAAATCAGCGGATATCCTTGGTGGCCAGCAAAAGTCACAGCTATAATTCAATGCAACAACTCATATAGGGTTGATTTTTTTGGAGACAATACTCAGTATTAATGATAATAAGCTCTACTTTGCGATTTCAAAAACTTCTTTAGTTTCTACCTCATTTCAATTAACATAATGTTGTTGGAAGTCGAAATCGTTAACTAGCTAGATCTATAAAACTAGCTCTAAATGAATTGTAAGAACTAAAAAGAGGGTAGATTGGGGGATAGTTAATTTCTTAGATCTCATTTGTAGAAACTGGAAAAACTTTTTTAAATAATACGTTAGATTCTAATAAATCTAAATCAACTTCATCAGATTCACCAATTTCAAAAGCCAAAATTGTAAGTCATAAATACATTCAAACAGCCCCAGAATAACATTTGAATCAGAATTTAGTGGTCAATCTTGTTAAAGATTAGATTATTTCTCACATTAAATTAAATTTGTTAAGTGCAGTATTTGTTTAAGAGCTTAAATAAAAAATAATAGATAGATATAAGATTAGGATACATTAATCCGAGCTAACTAAAAATATTAAATCTACTAATACCTAGAGAAAAACCATAAGAAAGATATATTATTCTTTAAAAAAATATTATGCAATGTCAGGCGATTAAGCTGCTGACATATCTGTTGCCATTTAAAACAAATTATCACACGATTATCATGGAACTGCATACAGGAGATTGATATTCCAAACATTAAAATCAATTTAGCGAAAATAACTTAATCCTTTAGAATTCAAATGCCAAATTGGTGATTATTATGAATCTACTAAATGACTTAATTTGATTATGTTGAATATGCAAGAAACATGAGAAATGCTTTATCTCCTCCAGAGCTTTTAAATTCAGACAAAAGCATAAATCACATATATTTTCACTCCAAAAAAGGCAGATTTTGGACAGAAAAATAAGATGAAATTCTTTTAAAGATGATGGATAAAGATGAAGTAATTGAAAAGATTCAAAAAGAACTAAAGGATAAAAGTTTTGTAGAAATTGATGTAAGATATCAATACCTGCGAAAAATGAAAGATAAAAAAACATTGAAGATTAAATGATAAATTGTTATAAATTACTCACTTGCGCTTTTAAATTCTTTTCTACTTTATATAAACTTCCTTTAACTTCATCAATTGGCAAGTCTATGAATGACATAGATAAAATCCTTGTGTTTATTAAAAACAGAATTTACATTTTCTTGAAGTCAAAGGAGGAAATCTGGTTTAACTTTTAATATTTTGTTGTTTTATACTCCCCTACCATTTTAGCCTAATCCTTAGGTTTTCTTGCAATTCCAATTGATTTTTTTTATCATTTATTTTACCTTTTTTTAATTTATTTTTCATCTAATCAATATTATTTTTCTAGTATAAGCATTATATACACACTGCGGAAATTAATTACTTTTTAAAAGTTTTACATGAAGAACAGATTTTGTGCGAGTCAATTTATAAATTTAAATGATTTTTTTGAAATTTCTTATTAAGAACTGTTTTTTGTTAAAAATAGAAAATCTACCTTGTTTATTTACAATTTTTGTAAAATAAAAGAACTTGATATTAATCTGTCCAAAGCATTTTACAATTTCGATGAATACAGCCTATTTTTTAAATCTATATAACTGATATGTGAATTTAATACCCAGTTTGATTTTATACAACTTTTTTCAAATTTTATTAAAGTTTTCTATAATCTGAGCCAAAATACTTTTTCATGTTATGTGAAACATCTAATTTAATTAATAAATTAGATAGACACTAGTTTATATAATTGTCAATTATTGGAAATTTATTTAATAAAGCAATCAAGGCCATTGTTTTTTTTTAAGGCTTTGTTATGAAATTGTTATATTGTGTGTTCAAAATTTTATAATAGGGAGATTATTTTTAAGCAATGGATCTAAAGAATTAATCTAATCTTTCGTTTTCCCACATGAGTAGAAAAATTGTCCTGAGTATAGGCATCGTATGATTGCAGAACGATCTGTAAAAAATGAATTAGTTATTTTGAAGGAGTGGTAACGAAGGTCCAAAGGTCAAGTCCTATACTTGTTTCAACTAACTTATTAATATAAATTAACTCATGAATTAATAATCAGTCAATTGATGATGTCTTTCAATCCTCTCTATAATCGCATTTAGCGACTTAAATAGGACCCACCTAAGGCTTATTATTTCTACAACATAAATTTAAGCCTCTGGATCTTTTTTTAGGTGATAAATTATGCAATTTTGGTAAGTTTTGAGCTTTTATACAAATATCTTTAAATACCCTAGATTCCATAAAGATTTGATTCTTATTGTAAAGTTAAATTAGATTTTTAGATTAGTAGTTTTCTTTTTTAAAAAAGTTGTGTTAGATAATTATCATAGTCCTCTCTAAACTGGAAATAGTGAGGTGAATAACCAGGAAATCGTTTAATTGCAAGCAACACCAAAATTATGCCCAAAGGTAGAATATAAATAAAAGAAAAGGGGACTAATCTCAAAAGGTTTCTGCGTATATATCTTTTTCGCCAAACATCATGCTTATTTGTTGGACTAACTCGGACTAGGAAGTTAATGTCATCCTTAAGTGATAAAAAGATTTGGGTGTTTAAGGAGCGTAATTGTTTAATATAATTGTAAGGAAAGGCAAGGCCTTGCCCTGAAGTTAGTACCTCGGTCTTCGAAATAAGTAATCTTTTAAGAATAATAAACATATATATATATATTTATAATGAATTCATATTCTCAACTCCTATTCACTCATCATGAACATGCTCTCACTTTAAAGCAAACCTTTGCACTATAATAATTTAAGTTTATATTGCTACTTTTATTCTTGACTTTAGCATGCGTAGAATACTTTGTTAGTGGGGTCATAGAATCCATGTAATAGGGAATCAAAGTTGGATGAGGGTTGCATATATCTTATTGAAACTTTAAGACTAGTAGGTTATGTAAAAATAGATTATTTTAAATTCATATAATTATTGCCACTCTTTTTGTTTCTAACAAACTTAATCACACCATTCACAATTATTTAAAATAATCAAACTCCATTTATAAGAAATGAGCTTCTAGTGATAAACCAAATTTAAATGATTATAGTTTTTGGAATTTTTCATATAATCAATCCATCGCCAGTCTGTCCTTCTTACATTTCAGATCAGCTCTACGATCTGCCATCGCTACATTCGGAGAAGGATTATGAAGTTCAAAAGAATTTAGAGTATAAATTAATCTTCAACCTGGCAGGACCCACTATCACAAAATGCAATATTTCAAAATCAGACGAGCTTTTAGTTCAAGAGAGTAGCTTAATCTTAAAATACATAAGCAATCAGTCTTGCAAAGTGCTTTAACCTTATCTTGACTACAAAGGATGCAATTTTTCAAAGAATTCTGACAACCCTAATTACTAATTGATTACTTAGATGAATGGAATTACATTTCAGTTGCGGTGCAATGATATAGACTAGGCCCAATATTAAATGGTGTAGACAAAATAATATATAAACATCAAAAGCAAAAAACTCTGTAGCGCCACTTTGCCTCGTTTTATAGCCTCAGGATCAAAAGCAATTGTGGGTATATTTTTTTTAATTGCAGGTGTAATTTTGCTGGCTTTTGGGCAAAGGTTTCTAAGAATATCTATATTCTTAAGTTAGATAATATTTTTATATATTATACTGTGCACAATTATAAACGTTAGATAAAACAATAGTCCTTGGATAGCTTCTATTATAATTTTCATAGCCTCACTACAGGCTTCTGCTTGCTCCCTCATCATCCCACGCCTCGGAATATCATTTATCTCCCTATTATCTTCACTTATAATAGCCTTCGTCATGCAAGCTGCCTTTTTAAATTACACTGGAACATTATTGATATTTTATATAGTTTTAGGTATAATAGGCCTACTTTTAGTTTTGGCAAGCTTAATAAAGGTTAAACCATGGTTAATATCAATTTGCACGTCGATATCAGGAGCTTACTTAATAATTCGACCATTGGGATTTTGGTTTGGTAAATATCCGCCATAATTTAGCCTTACAATTACCGACTATACATATTACTTCTTTTTAGCTTCAAAACTAGTTTTAATAGGAGTCGGACTTGCAATTCAAAGATATGTCTATAAAAGACACAAGAAGTAGATTGACAATAGACATAGAATGCTTTAATAACCTGTCATTCATCATTTATCGAATTCCTTTGAAATTAAAAAATATTTAAAACAAAAAGTGGGTAACTATTTGGAAAGACCTTCATCCGAGGGCCCATAAAAGAGTAATCAGTACGAAGTAGAGATGCATCATATTCCTAAAATACATAAATATTGAATAATTAATGTAAAATTTGACTGTGCCTTAGCTGCTGAGAATGACTTAGCAATGCGAGCAGAAAGTTATATAAAATCGGAAAAATATACTCTCCAAAGAACACCAGCTTTTCAAAAATAAAATAGCGTCTCTATAGTCATTACTGTTAAAACGTTAGATTCAAATTTAAAAAATCGTCGGGTTTCGAAGAAGTAAACTATTATTACAAAAAGGCTTTGGAGTATTGATAACATCGTTGCTTTTAAAAAAATTGTAAAAAAACAAATAATCTACAATTTAGTCTAGAATTAAAACCAAATGGCTAAGACATTTAATGTTAACAACAAAATAATAACATTCCAATTCAAATTTAATTTACTCTCCTACCTTCAAGGCTAAATCCTAGAAACAAGACAGCCTTATAGGAATATAACCAATAGGCAATTAATATACCAAAGTTAATTCAGAAATAAAGCATTACTTATAGCCTATGGCACCATTGCTTCTATAAACGATAAAGGATTAATCTAAAAAAAATACTACAGATATTTTTGAAAAGAATTTCGCGCTATCAAAAGCAAGATAGGATTAAAATAAATCAATCTAAAATTTGATCAATTAATGCTAAACAAAAGATGTTTTCACAATTCCAGATTTAAAACAATAAAATGAAAAGGCACAGTTCATTACCAAAGACTTCCTTCATTCCGAAAAATATAAAAAGCAGGTAGATATTTCAAATCCACATAATTAGCCAAAAAGAAGTGGTATTATAAATTTTTTGGGAATTAATTAGCTTGAAAACAAATATTTTCGAAGTAGGAATTAGACTGGGAGATAAAAAAAAATTTAGATAAAACAAATTGATATTACGAAAGCTTCTTTAGGATTGCAGGCTTTTAGCCCTGAAAATTATCGTTATAAATAAGGCAGGATCAAATCTAGATCACCTCTCGCTCATTTTAGATGACTTTTAATTTATAATCAGAGAAATTCACCGTTTACTCCTTGCATTATTTATTAGGTATTTTAGATCAATTCCAGCCATCGTGAGATGTTATTGCTTTATTTTAATGAAGCTTTTTAAAAATTAAAGGGGGTCCTCAACTAGCTGAAGAGAAATATGTCGGCTAATGTCATGGAATCTCCTATAAGAAAAGTGTTAAGTGAAAGAATAGCTTCTATGCGTTTTAAACCTGATGTCATTTATTTTAATGCTTGGCTCAACTTTTCAGCATCTAGAGCTTTTATTTGCAAATGATGGAGAGCTATCATTCTCAAAGATTAAGATAGTTAGTCTTTTAGCCAAACAATTATTTATATTACTCTGCAACGTTCTAGAGTTGATTTCCCGAGCAATATACCTTATTGCTATGCTAAGTAAATACTGATCGGTAGATGGCCAGCTAGCACTCCGCCTGATGTTTAGAGGACAGGAAATTGTGCGATAGGATAAAGCTTAAGGACATCTTTCTCAATGGCACTCTTTTTTGGGAGAGGAACTAGAATATGTTGAAGATGGGTAAGGGATAGAACGATTCTTAAATTGGTATTTATATTGTCTTTGAAGTCAACAAGATATAACTTCATTATAATAAATGAATTTAAGATTATGTGATTAGGCATGGCAATTTATTTACAACTATCGCTTCGAATATTTCATGCCTGATTTGTAAAGTATCACTCTTTATGCAGAATCATAGTATTTATATCATAAGAATTACAGGATTGCTATCAGCAGCTCTAGTCAAGCAGAGGCCTTATTCTGTCTAACTAAATCTTTCAGTTCTAAAACTCAGCAATTTTCATAACCAAAACCAATTCATCACTGGAGCTAATTATTCTGTTCCTGGAAAATATAACCAAATTTTAGGTAAGCATGGGCTAATATCCCTTAATACAAATTAATATCTTTATATTTGGAGAGTTTCCCAATAACCAAATTATTCATAGAGGGGGAAGCTAGTGCTTGATGTTCCTTTAAACGGGAATATTTCGCATATGGTGAGCCTCTAAAATAAAATGGTCTTAGTCGATGACAAGAAACTTTAAATCATTGACTTAAATAAACCTTATTATTTCAGCAAGCTCATCAATATTTAATAGAAAATAAGGAATATAGACGCTAATTAAGCGACAGTTTTGACCATTAACAATAGAGATGTAAACTGCATCGATCTTAGGAAATTCGGTTCTGCCTTAAAAATCGTGAGATAGAAAGGGAGCCTCCTAACGTCAGTAAAATTAAGCCCCTACATCGAAACTAGCTATTTGTTAGGAACTTTATAAGGCAAAATCTAATTTTTGGATTTAAGATATCCCACTAAAGTGCTTCGATATTTTTAGCTTCACTCCTAGCCTATCAACATATTATAATATTCTCCCAACAATCCAACTTAGTTCTTGAGCGTAGACAACACTGGAGTTTTAATCTGGGATATCCTGGGCAACAATGCAGAAAAGCTGGGGGTCAGTGAAGATTGTGTTTTCGCCCATAAGCAGAAAGGAGTGAGCACTTGTCTCTGGATGAAGCAAGGTATCATAAGTGTGGAAAGGCGATGCGGAATACAGATGTGGGACAAAATTTGATAAAAATTATATGCTTTTTTGTGACTAAGAAGATCAAAGACATATAATAAGACTTTAAAAAAATAGATAGTCTGCCGCAACTTCGCGTAAAAAACGCAAAATGCAGGACGAAAATTTGCTATCCAGACTCTCATAACTCACTCTCGAAAATTGTAAACTCAAAGAGCAGGCCTAACATTCAGTTGTCTGGTTTATATGTAAAAAATGTGGGAGGAACTGCACATCACAAACTCAAGCATCAGTATTGTAGTTCTGCTCAAAAAAGACTTTCGCTTTTAATCCATCAAAGAGTGTAATGGCTTTAGGGTTAGGAATCCTATTAATGGGAATGCTTTTAACTGAACATTGGTAAGGATTAGAAGATTGGATTCAATAGCAAATATAGTCAGTCGGACTATCATTCGGCTATTGGAAAAACATAATAATCCTCCCGGATTGAGGAATACTGTATGCATTACTCAGAATCTTTCATTTGAAAACATTCGTTGCCGAGTATAGTGCTGCTAAATCCGTCTTTACCGGCCTGGCGAACGTATTCCCATTCTTTATCCTCCTTCATACTTCCAGTCCGGCCTAGGTGGTTGGCTGGATCTCCAGTCTTGCCGATAGGCTAAGGTTGTAGGTTGTAACCTCTATTGTGAAAAATTATTGTTAATCGGCATGTAGAGGGGCTTTGACTGAGGCTTATGTATTTCAGGATGCCTTGTCTATGTTTGTCCTAACTTGCTCTAATGGTGATTATGCTGGTGTGATTAGAGTTTGTGATAGTTTTTGGGATAATACCTTTTATCTTTATTGAATGAGTCATAGTCATTATGTTAAAGAGGCGGGCTGTCATAGCGATCCTGCCGAGGTTCTTGCCTAATATTTTTGTACTGGTATGTATGTTCACCTTCTCTTTAATTATATATTTCTTGGCTCCTCTCTTGTCGATGCATCCTATCTCTATCGTTTGATCTTTAGATTTCTCTGTCATTAAATCGCGGACTGTACCTATCATAACGATCAGGCTCATATTAATTTCCCCTCTGATAGTGATTTTCCTGGAGTTTTTAATGCTTAAACTCCTCCTGACGAAGATCAGGCTGAGGTCTTCGCACTTTCATAAGATTATTGCGAAGCTACATGAACTCCTTCTAAATAGCGTTCGAATATGTTTTGTAATCAAAGTTCTAAGGCGGAGGCTTGAAATCCTTCTTGTCTACAGTCTTCAGATTGTTTCCAGTTCGGAGATAGTTGTTATAGCGTTAGGACTTACCGTCCTTCACAAGGGTAGACTTTGATAGCTCAATAGGTGATACATATGCGCTTGCTTTTAATGTACTGTCTTTCATTATATTTATTGTTGATATGTAAAGGTCATAAGATTACCAAAGTAAACTATTTTAGCAAAAAAGACCCACTGTCCTCAGCCTACTTGGTCTGGAGGCATTGATAGTGGCTCCATATTAAAACCCCTCTGAGTAAATGAAATTCTTGGATGCACTTAAATCTGCATTCCTGAATAATTAGTTAAATTACTTCTTAGTTTCAGAGATGAGAGTAGTGATGCGGAATGGGAAGCTAAGTCTGTTGGAAGTGTTTGCATAGAAAATAGTGCGTTATAGTCATAAATAATGTTAGAATGAGAACCTTCGAATTTATCTTTAACTTTTTTCAATGCTTGCAGGACAAATCGGGATTAACTCTCAATCTATCAGAATCATTACTTAAAATTTTTCAGAAGATCATTACTCCCAAATCAATTCTCCGCAATTCGTTTAAGCAGCTTTAAAGGTATTTTAGATTGCAGGCACAGCAAAAATTAATGCCCAATAGGCTCTCTTATTTAATGGCTCTGCCTGTATTTCAAAACATTTCTCAATTAAATGGCCGTTTGAAGCAGGACTTACTTTTGTTGTATCTTTAATTCCTAATAAATGCATAAATCCGATGCAGATTATTTAGATTAAAACTAATAGATTTTGGCTTTAACTGGCATTAGTGCAGTAGGAGCTTTATTTTTATTGGAAATTCACAGCAACACAGTAAAAGAGCAGGATTCCTGCTGGGACCATAGCAAAGGGTTTGAATATCATCCAGTTGTAAATTGATCCTCCACCTCTGATTTTTGGAGATCAATAATACAGAATAGGAATAAATGGCGTAAAAAATGTGGTAAAAGTCCCTCTTCCGAAAATTGGTAGTTCAGATATATTGGAATAAATAAGTTTGCTTAAGGAATATGAAGGACAGTGTGGAGGAATGATATGTTTTAAAGGGATAGTGAAGTAGTGCGTGAAAAAAGTAATAACCAACGAGATTGAATTGCGGGGATGGTTGCGGGACAAGTAGAAGGACAAGATATCAAAAAATCTATTTTTTCAGTTAATTCCTAATAGATTAATAAATAATTTAATATATGACATAGTGACTAACTAGCCATACGAAAGTACTAATGTCAAAAAGTTTACTCCTAACAAGCTAAACCATTCTTTGCTTTAAATCGTCATTCCCACTCTCATCCTCTATAAAGGCAAAATTCCCATGCTCAACTGGTTGCTCTAATTCTTCTCCACCAAAAATGCCCTCTCTTAGATTATTCGAAGAGCCTCCGAAAAGACAATCTTCCTTCTCCTTTCAACCGCAGTAAATCTTAGTTCTTGCCAATAGTTTAACCAAGAGACAACAACATGGATTCTTCGATTGCTGGGAAATCTGAATAATGAGATGTGCACTTTGCGTTTTTTCAAAGACTTTGTTCTGAACATAAAGATGAGTTGCCTTGCTAATGAAGAAGCTGTTCTGAACTTTCTGTAGATCATCAAATAATTATATGTAAATAAGGCTTAAAACCTATTTAAGAGCATACCTACTTAGAAAATTATATATGTATTACTTTCTAACATTGACGAAAAATTTGCTGCCAAACACGCTCTCCTCCTCGACGACTTTATCATTCTCCTCCTCTCCAAAGAGCATCTCAAGGACAAATTAATTGCTAGACTAGTTTCTATTGTACACATGAGGTAAGTAATCCTACCTACTCGAATGACATTGCTGAGAATTCTTCTGAAGGGACTTAGAGAAAGGAAAATATTTTTTAACAACTAGATAATTTTGAGCCTGATTTACGGAATGCTACCTTAGCCTAATTTGCAGATTAAGCGGACTGTCATGAGTCTTTTGACCTAGGTCCTTCGCATCTAAGATTAGGCAAGCTAATTCTCAGGCAAGACGAACAAGTTTATCTAAAAAATCAATATTGTGGTCAATTATTTATCACAATAATAAGTCGATAATTTCTAATGGAGGAGTGAGAAGGTGATGAACCTCTCAAAAGGCAGATTAACTTAACTCAAAGACGACTAAGAATTCGCCTCGATCTACATCAATATTATAGCCTATAATAAAACTCCTTTAAACTTATAGAATTTCCAGATAATGAAGACTATGAGACTTCGAGGAGTTTAGGCTGTCAAGCTCTTTAGGAGGATCTTTTAAAACTTTAACCCCCACATTCAAATGAAGTTACTAGGATTTCTTATGTCAGCCATTAAAAATGATTAAAATAACGGAATCGTCTGCAGCAGAGACGAGTGGTTTTTGACTTGGCTGCTTGATAGTCTTCTAAACCTTAACATTAGTTGCTAGTTTTATTCATAGAGTTGCTTTTTCGCTAGACAAATATATTGTCTAATATTCAAAGTGATAAATGCAATAGAAGTGAGCACCTTCCTGATCAAAACTCTGGCATTTTTGAAACTTTCCGCTGAAAAGAGCGACAACTAAGACGATTCCTATAAAGTGTTGATTTAGCTAATGAGCTAACTCAGCTCGCTTCCTATCAATAACTAGAACTAATAGATTTAGGAGATGGAGAGGTCTCTGAGTCTGTTGTAATTTTGGTTTAACTTTGTAAACAGCAAATCTCTAGGCAGAATTGGAAAGCCTAACAAAAGATAATTTAACTAGCTATTCTGCAAACAGTTTTTTAAAAGGATTTACGATAAGCAATAATCATTTAGACACCTTTAGCTTAAATTGCTTAAAATTTTTGCCCTTCAACCTTTCTACGTGTCTAAAGTTCTTTCTGGACTCACTGAAAATAGAGTTTCCCCTTAAACTTTGGTTAATTAGATCCTCTCCCGAAACAAATAAGGCGGCGTGGAGGGTTCTTACTGCCATTTGCTGTTCGGTAGGAACTAAGGGAGTATGTAATTAATAAACTGTCGTGCCAACATTCTTCTAAGTTGTCTCATCCAAATATTGTAAGCAGAGCTTAAAGGAGAGGATATATATTAAGCGCAAAGGTTATAAAAACTAATAATAAGCTTCAGCTGCGTTACTCTATTTGTAGTCGAGAAGGTTCAGAATTATCCTCTCTACTAGTCCCTACTAAAGCTATTTGGCAATTATCTTAACATTCTATTGCAATTCCTTGCACATTATAAGGGCAGAGTCTAACTTCAAACTCAGTCTGAGGAATTCTTCAAAATCTATGCTACAATCGTGTAGACACTTAAACCGATTGCTTCAGAATAACTAATTTCATCAGCTCCCTTCCCTGGATAACTGAATTATATAATTTACAGAGCAGCCTATCAGCTATCTAAAATAGGAAGGTTTATATCTCCTTCAGGTTTAATAAAACTCGTTTAATAAAAATTCTAAGGCCTCAAGGAGCTCATCTCCCAAGTGGTTTAAGAAAATTCAGGACTCGAGAGCTTTGGGGCAGATTACTAAATTATAGAGGTGGTATTTTAAGGGAGGATCCAGAGTACATGCAAATCGATTGAACAAATCCAGAATGAGCAGCGTAAAGTAATGCAGGAGTGGTTAGCCTCGACGATTGATTAGATTCGTAATTTCCAAAAATAATAGCTTAAAGTATTTTCCAAGTTTTATTAATATAAAAAAAAGATAGAAGACGTCAGAAGACTTGGCCTCAATATTTTCAAGAAAATGTGGAATCAATTCAGAAGGCATGACGGAATGTGGAAGCCACCTTCCTTTCTATATCAGCATGACTTACCCTTTAACAGGGCGAGGTAAGTTTTAAAGCAAAAAGATTTCCCCTTCTAATGGAAAATTAGAAAAGAACAGACTAAACAATTTCTCAGACCGTTTCTGAAACCAGTTTTTCTCGAGACTGCAAACGAAAAGCACTAATCACTTAGAAAGACTGAACCATTACACTCAAGTCCGTCGAAATCAAACTCCACCTATCATCTTATATTATCTAGATAAGACTCGCCCTCTAAAGTAAAATCGAAGACAGAGGAGAGAAGATTGTCTGGAATTATAACGCTAGTTTTATTGCCGTTATCTATGCGTCGAATGTAGCTTACGTTTTAATCAGGACTCATAATTCTAAAGCTAGTTGAATAAAAGACGCCGTAATAAAAGATGCCGTCACATTTAGTGATAACCTAATTCAGCTTGCCTTAGAGTAAACTCTAAAAGATAACTTTGGAAGTATCTTAGATTTCTAAACTTAATTGCAGAAGATTTTTGCAGAAAAAAACATCAGTTTAGATTGTTTTGTTCTCAGGGATTTCTTACTTATTGGTCTTTTCATCTCAAAAAATTAGATAAAACTTTCTCACTGCTCTATCTTCAACTAAAATCTCTCCCCGCATTTACAGAAAACCACATTAGCATTATTTAAATTCAAAACGATGTCCTAAATGGATCGAACGGAAAATTTCAAACCTGCAGTACTTGATGTGGCTAAACTTTGTGGGTGGGAGGAGCTTTGCAGATCTGACGCAGTATCCAGTAGTTCCTTGGACTCTAATAACGAAAGAAAGGGCTAGAGACTTGACGAAGAATATGGGCTGCCAAGGAAGCTAGTAAAGAATCGGTTAATTTAAGCGCAGGTTTTAGTAAAGGAATTAGTTATAACTTTTCAATGACTACAACTTCGGGACATTCTATTCTTCATCAGCAATTATTTGCAACTATCTGCTTCGTCTTAAGCCATACTCGGACGGAGCCAGGCTCTTCCAAAGTGGGCGCTTCGATGTCGCTGACAGGCTTTTCTACTCTTTCGTTGAAACTTGGGAAAATGCCATAACTTCGACAAGCGATGTCAGATAACTAACTCCTTAATTTTACTACATGCCTGAAATATTTATAAACATGTCAAAATACAACTTAGGGGTGACTCAATCTCAAAGAACAGTTGACGATGTTTAATTGCCTGAGTGGAGTGGGGGAGACCCTTACAGATTTGTAGTGGGACTACGCTCATACCTTTAGAGTGAAACTGTTTCTAAGAGCCTAAACCACTGGATCGATTTAATATTCGGATTCAAGATGCGTGGACCAGCAGCCGTCTAGTCAATGAATGTCTACTTCCCACTTTGCTATTAAAATTCAATTGAGTTGGACCAGATCAGTGACCCTAATTAGCGCATCACTTATGAAAGTCAAATGGCTCATTATGGTCAAACTCCAGCTCAACTTATTGTAGCTGAGCCCCATCCTCTGCGCAAAAAACTTGAGATTATGCCTTCAAGTTTTATGAGATTGGTCTCGGACCCTAAATCAGAGTTGCGGATTCTGAAGCAGAGATACCTCAGAGAAGGAGCAAAGGAGAGAGTGTTGTTAACAAAGTTTATAAAAGGAAACAAGTACGTCCAACTTTATTAGTCAGGACTATTTGTGCAAACATAGCTGTAGAAAGATAAGAAGAAGGAGAACCCATTCAGCATAATAAGATAGCGATAAGAAAAATTAACTCTTTAAATTAAACATTAACTAATCTTCAATTATTCACTTAGGCGAAGGCCAGCTGTTTACTTGCAATAACTTAGGGCACTCCTAATTGGTGGTTATTGGGGAGGTCTCATTAGTGTAATCATCATTGATTCAAGGAAATTATCAACCGTCCAGTTTTCACAAGCCTCGATAACTGCAATTTCAATTATCGAAGCAAGAAAATTATTAATTTGTGGAGATCAGGCTGGGCTTTTGATTTTTGCGAAATATGACAGATAATTGCAAATTAAATAGAGCAAGAGAATACAACTTGATGGGGAGATAAGTGACTTACACCTGGATGTTGACTGGCGATGTGTGATAACATCAACTCTGCACGGGAAGATCTATGTCTACAGCTACGAGAATAAAACTCTATTGGCGTTCGTAAAGCACCCCGATCACATGTCGGTGGATTTTATAAGAAGTGCCTCTATCCCTCTTCACTGCTTGCTATTCTTTAGTTGTTAAAATAAAACTATCTATAGCTATAGTGTAAATGGACAATTTCTTGCTAAAAAATCGATATAGAGCACCAACGGACTTCTAGTCTAGCGGGACTCCATGCTTAACGATGTTCTCATCCTCATACACAATAAATCTCTGGCTATCTTTGAACTACCCTTCCTGTAGTAACGCAAACGGATAACAGTTTACAAAAAGGAGGAGTATGTGAGGAGCGCTGTTTTGAGCGAGGACAAAAGAGTGTGCGCGGTAAGCAACTAAGAGGGAGGGACCCTTTTAATGCTCGACTATTAAAGTTTTTGATGACGAGTCAAGGAGTATTTGTATTCCTGCGTTAGAGCCTTATAGTAACTGCCTTTTGGTTTAGATAGATCTCCTCGAATTTGTTTATTATGAGCTGCTGCTGCTTTATCAGCTCCTCGGGCTTAGGCCGCTCCTTCAGCTTTATCGTCTTTATCAGCGGCTCTCGGAATTATTTCGCGAGCACATGGGCGGCATCGATCTCTATCGGGCTATCTCCTATACAAACTAAATTTGTTATGGGCTTGTTAAGCGTTTACGTCAGATTAGAACTCTTTTCCTACCCCCTTAAATGCCTACTCCTTCCAGCGATGGTAATCGCCAGGATGGAGTTCCTCATAGCCACTGCGAGCCGAAATGACTTTGATGCTTTTATCTGAGAGTAGCGAGTGAACATCAGGGAGGTAGAGTCTGGAACTGTGCTAAACCCATCCCTCCATGGCGTTGGTGACAATGAAAACCTTTCCGAATTCTTTGACTTTTTTGAGCAAGGCAAATGCATTTTTGTCTAATTCCTTTAGCTTTTATTCTACTTAGGGAGGCAACCCCACAAACCCATAGCTTCCTAAGTAAGAGGTTGCTAAAATCGTATCGTCCCAGTCAAGAATAACGAGCGTCTGAAACGACCGGTGCACTTTGCTTTTCTGGTTTATTAAGCCTTCACCAGTCAGTTTTCCGATAAACTTCTTTCTAGCCTCATCCCTCTATGTATCTGCTCCCTCGGTGCAGATTTCGATGGGCTTATCAGTATTGTCAGCGGGCTCGGGCTTTAATTGTGGATGCACCCGACTGTAGTAGCGCAGTCTTAAATTTTCGATATATTATTTTACTTTGTCTTCTGCCTCCTTCCTTTCTTCAATCTACATTTAAATAGCAATTCATTGCACCACTGCGCTCTCCCATTTCACACGATAGGGCACGTAGTGTATAAGCTCTGGCTTTAGCAGCTTCCCTGGGTGGCCTGCTTTCTTATATTTTTCTTCGAGGTAAGCTGGATCGGTGCAGAGGCAAAGCTGGTTCTGCTGATACCTAAATAAACCCATCTTCTCCATACACTAGTAAGCATCTACTTCCTTTATTCCAGTTTCCTTGGTAATGTCAGAGATACTGAAGCTCTTACCTTGATTCTTTTGAATATACTTTATTATTCGTTGAGTCCACCATGACATGTAGCTGGCCTTTCCTAAATCCGACAGTGGCACCTAAGGTGTCCCGATCTTGTTTTAACGAAGCGAAAGCTAATAGCTTAGCGCAATCAAAAATTTCCCCAGTCCTTTGCGTTGGTGGAAAGGAAGGACAAGAATACAAGAGAGGTTGTAGCCCGAGGTAGATTCCTTCTATCGACTGAAGTAGCCAGTGATATTGTATTGGTGTTCGTCAAATTAGCAAAGGACGAAGTAAAGAAAAGGTGTGGTGTCGAAGTAAAGAGTCTTGTGGTCCAAAAAGAGTTTGGAAAGGTAACTAAGATTTTAACAAAATTTCTGATTTTTTAGTCCATCCACTTCAAACACAGCGATCTTTTAGGCCTCGTCTCGATAAATTTAGTCTCCGGGCGGGTGGAACAGCTTACATCTCCGCTTGTGCCTTCCCAACTAGTTTTCAGTTAAGTAGAAGTTCAGGCAGAAGTCGCACAAATAAAGGCATTATGCGTGATTATAAATTATAGGGTAAGGGCTGAAATACCAAGTCTCACAGCGGTGGGGACCTAGCTGAATGTGATCGATTAATTTATACTTGGTCATTTCCTCATGGAGCTGCTCTTTATGGTGGTCGACATCGTGGTCTTCGGTCGATTAGCCAGTATGCCTTTTTTTTTTTTTTTGAAAGTCATCAGCAATGGGCTCATTAGTCATTTTCAATCGATTTGCACTGACCCATTAGTCGAGCCTTCTATCCTCCTTTTAGTAATGAATGTAATACTAATAGCTGTACATGTCCTTCTTCTGAGTGATATCATAGTCTCTGGCCAATCTGCACTATATTATCCGGGCTCGCTTCCACTTGAAGTCCTTGGTCTATGCATTAACGTAGAAGTTGTTGTCTAGGGCGCCTTCGTACTGCACAGTGCTTTTCCTGGTGATCTAAAACTCCAGGCCCATCCCCTTCCCCTTCCCTTTCCCCTTTCCCTTCCCCTTTGTTGCCATAATTATATCAAATAAGAGTTTGGGACCACTATCTTTACTATCATTAAATGGCGCTTAAGTCCAGAAACCCCAACCTACCCTCCTAAAAGTCAAACTTATCTTCCCACACTCCCAAGACTTCCCCCGCCCCCCTTCCTACCCTGCGAAAGCCTAAGACCCATCCCATTAGGATCTAGTGGCTTTAGGCTTAAAAATACCGCGAAGAAATCACAAACTACATGAAAAAGTGTGCCCAAATGTACGTCATCAATTAAGTAAAAAACAAATAAGATTGGTTTCCGAGAGCAATTGCGGTTGATTGGATGATCAGTCTCTCAGAAATATTCTAACTCGACCCCAAATCACTTTTCTTAGCAGTGCACTTGCTAGACTCATGCCTCCCTGATTTCTTCACGCCACTCACTCTTTGCTATGTCTCAGCCACTTGCCTACACCTTTCCTGTAAATATCACTAGGTCTATCCTCCTGCCCTGGTCTAGATCCTGCAGTAGGCGTGGAAAGATCTGGAATATGAGTAGGTGCTTCATTGGTAAAAAACGATTCTGTTCCAAGTTGACTTCAAATTAAATTTGATTTCTGCGTATGACTTGGCACTTCTCAGGGCTTAAGGCAAGCTAGATTTTTCAGAGTTTGCCACCCTCTCCTATTACTTATAGACAGCTCTTTTAGTGAAGCCGTGGAGTCCTCTCAATTTGCTTGAGGCCAGCTTCAGGCTTTTGGACGGCAGAGGAGGCAAGGAGATTGCACTTCAAGTCCTCCTCGCTAAATAACGGGGCTTAATGAGCTGTTACCGCAAATACAGCGCGTAAAAATGGGACAACGCGAGTCTAAAGTGTCTTTACTCATGAGTACAAATCAAAGACGTTCAAAAAGTCTGGGTTTGCTTGTGCAGTTGGTAGATCGCTGAAGGTTCGATACTACCTTGGTGATCCTACTCGTGAGTTAGCTGATGATCTATTATGATCCCAGATTTTCCTTGGTTTTTTCTCGATCCTTTCTTTTTGATTTCTACTTTTTCAAAAGTCCAACTGTACTCGTTCTCGCCTTCTGCCCTGAATTCGACGAAATCGATGCTCGCCCCTGACTATTTAGCTTTCCCAGCTTAATTGCCTCAAGAACGTTGCAATCCTGCTTTAGTTACAGGTTGGGCTATGGGAAAGAAGGCTTTAAAGCGATGGACTTGGTAAGGTCTACTTTGGACATGAGCAAGTTTCGAGAGCGTTGAGACTAGTCGAGCACAAAGGAATAGTTGAGGAGGGGCAATGAGGCGCGGTTAGTTTCTATGTCCCTGAGATTGTCTATATATCTTTTGAATTAGCGAATGGAATTTTCAGCTTTAAGCAATTTGGCCTGGAGATGCTAATTCCTGCGGATGAGTGATTCGCGGTCCTACTCGCTATCTCTGCTAAATTTAGTTTGAAGTTCTTTCCTTACCTACAATAATTTTCTCTAATACTTCAGCTACTGCTCCTAGAGTTAGAGTCGCAGCCCGCGAACCTAATCCTCTAGCCTCGCTTTGGCCTACTAGGCGCTGCTCTTTCCCACTTTCAATAAATTAACCTGGTGCTACAGTCCTTATAGGTTCTGGCTGCGCTGATGTTAATCTTCGGAGCTTTTGTAAAATTCTGCCAGCGAATGGTTGATAGACTTGTTCTTCTGGAGCCTGTCCTTGAGAGACTGGACTTCCGATTAAAGGAATGAGATTTTCTGGTTGGCGAGTAGTAGCTGTTTGTTGAGCTTGGCCTCTAAAAGCTGGCAACACTGTGGAAGAGGCCGTTAATTCTGCATGCTATTGATAATGATTCATCATTCTCATCTCTCCATAACCTACTTGAAGCCGTCGATAACCTTGTAATGGCACTTGTTTAGATCACTCGGCTCCCCTTTGTAATTGTCCATGTGCTCAGTGTGCAATTTTGCTGGCTTTATGTACTTGCCTGGCTTGTCCTTAGGCCTCATGCTCTCAGTTTGCTGGGGCTTCCAGGGGAGGAAGTTGCCTCGGTAGTGAGTGTTCATGGGGATGTCGTAGCCAGTGATAGGGGGCCTTGTAAATTGAATACCTTTGAACTTAAGTTCTTGGGACGAAGGGGACAATCTTTTTCGGTTAGAAATCTTTTTGATAGATGGTCCCTTTGGCGAGTGGTAATTTTATAACTGTCGTTTGGTTGTCTGGTTTGAAGTTCTAGTTAGTTTGCAAGCCCCACTTTGGATAGTTGTGCTTGTAGTGCGACATCCCGAACATTGGCTTCTCCTACGGAAGCGAGGCCGAAGTCAGAGGCGGACGTTAGGGCAAGGGGTGCTCGGGGAACTCGGCCTTGTACTAAGTGTTCTTCTGGAAAGGGAGGTCGGATTTGTAATCAGGCCAGCGACTGATGACAAGTTTTTAAGGATCGACATTCTTTTTGGTGAAATCTTTCTTGTAAATAGTTTTATCAGGCATACTGGCGAAAAGCTCGAGCTTCATTTTCTGTGGCTTTTTCTTGCAGCAGAGCTTTCCGATCTATTAGAAGTAGTCTTTATTGCGTTCCAATATCGATCGCTTCAGCATCGTCTACATATCCACTGTTTCCGGCAATGTCTGGATGGGGTGATCCGCCATCTCAGTATGCTACATTACCTAGGGCTCACGAGTGTCCTGCAGCTAAGGCTCGAGCTTGCAACCGGCAAGACATTGGTGAGGCTGCGGGAATTGATGGCAACCTTTGCGGAGGGGAGAGCAGCGGTTGCGTTGTTTATAGAGGTCAACGCAGTGCTGGCAATGGTTGGTCTTGCAGCAGTCCTTAAGCCGGGGAGGTCTGATAGTAGCAGCTGATTTGGAATAGTTCATAATAATAAAAGATCAGGGAGGTGGCGGCTGCTTGATTAAATAAATTTGATGAATGGCCATTTTTACTACTCTCCGCTAACTTAGCTTATCGACCGAAATTATCAGAATCCTCTCCGTAGATTTCAACATAATTCCTCTCTCCCTCTCAGGCTCTAGGAATTTTTCAATTCCGCAGAGACAACCGCCCTCAGAGCCCCTGTCTTCGTTATCTAAGATTAGCTTCAGCCCACCAAGACTCTGCTCTTCGAGTGGGTCACACTGCACAAGCTTAAAGAAAACTCCAAAAGTAAGGACATCATCGTCAAACACTTTTGTTCTGCAGGAAAGCCCAATGACTCTCCCGCATTCATGCTGTTTTCCATAATATCGTGTATTAAATAGGCCCTGTTCATCAAAAATTCTGTTGAAGTTGAGCCGGAACGAATTCGAAAATATTTTGTTTATTGGCTCTCACTTGCTAATCAAGTAATCCAGCAACAGTAATTGAGTCAGCAGCTAAACAATTTGGGCAACCTTATAATTATAATATAGTCGGTAGACCAGCTAATAGACAGCCATGCTCTTGACCTTTTCCTTTGGTTTCCTAAATAGCTTCCTTAAAGGATTCGGATCGTCTTAACACTGAGATCCCAGAGCTTCGAATCTCTGCAGTGTTAAAAATTCAACGGAACAACATTCTTTGCACACTAACCAGCCCTCCCCCCTGAATTGCAGAATTCTCTCTAAAAGCAGCTGGCCTTCATTAGATTCTAGAACGAAGTGCAAAGGAAGCTTTGCCAATAAGTAATGAAATCATTGGCTAAAGGGCCGTCGATGCACGTATCAACCACTATCTTCAAGTTGATTTATCCCTCTGATAACCTTACTTAGACTCCCAAAAAGAGTTATAAGAGAGCAAGCAAAATTGATTTAAACTCTCTTAGAGCAATAACTCTTTAAAAATTTTATGAGCTTCTCATAAGCCTGCTGATCGAGTAGGAGGCGCAATTTGACCTGGTGCTGCACGCAGTCACGAATACCTGCCGAGGCCTGCTTTAGCATTAAGTGTTGTGGTTCGGAATATAAAAGCAATAATTCTACAGCTTATTTAGTACTCTAAAGCCTCTGATTCTGGAATTCAACAATAGGTTCATGATCAAAAGTGCCAAGTTCAGAAGGGCTCTCAAAAAAGTTACTAAGATTTAATGTCCCAGCATAAGCATCAAAAACATGCTGATGGCTCAAAAATCAAAATAACTCGAATTCGATTGGCTCAAGGAACTCATCTTCCATCTGTCTGAAGCAAACCAACTGACAGCCATCAAAGATCTGCTGACTCCTATTTAGAACTTCCTACTCCTCTACAATCCTTATTACAAATTCGAACTGTACAGCTATTGGATGGAAACTATTCGGAAGATATGTGTGGATCCTGTCGACGAGTTCGACAAATCGCTGTTGTCCTTCAAAAATTAATTTAAGCCTTCTGCGACATAGCTCTTCAAAATAATTCTGCAGATCACCAAATTTTTGCAACACTTCTCTTGCTTTGAGAGGAGATAAACCCCCTCATTCCTGCACCCGAAAATCATATCAAAGCCGGAAGACATGCACAGCCTCACTCTATACGATAAATTCAATTAAGAAAAAATGCTACTTAATGTTGAGGATGAATAGATTCCTTTCAAGCGGACATTGTTAAAGTCTCTCATTAAATAGAAGCTTGCCAAAATTAAGTCTAAATCCAGGCCCAAGCCCTAGATAAAGGCTACCCAATAAAGCCGTTCTCAGAAGAAAGGCTAGAGGATCTATAGCATCTACAAGATGATCGACGCCATTTTCAGCAAAGATCAGCAGGTGAGCATATAGAACAGCTTGGGAAAGCACAAGTTCAGAGAGGGATACGAGCGAGAAGTTAGACGTTTCCTCTAGTAAATAGGGATTCTCAAGCATAACTATTTCCTTAACAGCGAGGAAATTTAATTTTCAGATAAATTTAACCTGCCTCTTGAGCTGGAGCTTGAGTACTAGCTCAAAAATAATAAGGTCAAGTATTATTTCAAGCGCTGGATATGGATCCAGCTGCCTTGGATCGCGACCGACGTCAGTTCGGACTTCAGCAAGTAGCTGAGGCGAATCTCTTAATAGGCCAACCAGCTGAGCATAAAGGACTAGATGACTTTCTACCGAAGATTAAACAAGATTTGTTTAGATCATTATCATCAAAAGTATAGCATCTTCAACCCTCGCTTCCTGCAGCTCGATTAGAAAAACGCAGTCCAAACCTTTCGTCCCAAAATCAACTTCGTTTAGCGTTCCCTGCCCAAAATTCATCCCTCAACCTCTAGGGCGACCCAAGAGTGCTCCTCCCCCTCCATCCCTGTTTTCATAACCGAGAACGGAGGACAGTCGATAAGGGAGTCTGCGGAGAGGATGCGGTCGGTGGTGAGCAACGCAGTGTTCAAGTCGAGGTTCGAGGAGTCGCTGGTGATCGAGAAGGTGAAGAAGTAGGTGTACTTGCTAAGGAAGTAACTAGACAGCATAAAGTTCCAGTCTAAGCGCATCCAATAGTCTATAGAAAACGATTCAAAAAAGCAAACTGAGGCTCTAGTTTTTAAAGAGGCTGAACAGAAGTGCAAGATCATCGAAAAGATCCGCGACAAGCTGTTGAGGATGGAGCAGCACCAGAAGGAGTTCGTGATGACTTAGCTGGTGCACGACCGGTACTGTTTGATAATAAAGATCTGCAGACTGAACCAGACGTGCTGCAAAGAGTGGATCGAGTATTTAAACTAATTCAATAATAAGGTTAAAAAGATGATTAAGCTATAGAGCTAGTCCATTGACAAGTTAATTAAGCTGGACCGCTAGCACAAAATCAAGATTCAGAAATAAAAGAAGCACCAACTCTCCCAAAAGACTTTGCTCCCACCCTCTGAACGTCTCTTCCCTCTCCCATTCATTCCCACCACCGTCTACTACTCTTAAGAGCCTCGTCACCAGCCCAACTCAGACCAGTTTCAGACTCGGAAGGCGATTGCGTTTACTAAGCGAATGATAATAAACTAGGAGGATTTCACGACAGCCAGCGAGCAGAGACGGTAGCAGCTAGTAGGCCTGTTCGGAGTTGAACTTAGTTCGACAAGATAGTGCTAGAAATACTTGAGACTAAAGGAAAAGCTGTAGAGCTTCTATGAGTACCAGCAGAAGGTCTCAGACTACTCGATCTAGCTTTAGATAAAGAAAGATTGCTAAATCAGATTGCGCAGTCTCATCGAAATCAACTCATATACCCTCAAGAGTCGACCTCCTCCTGGCCTCTCCCCTCCCACTACCATAGAACACTCTCTCAGCAAGTCCAAGCTCTTAGAGCTCAAGGCCAAGGCCCACAACCTCCTTTACAACATCCGTAAAAGTCAATAGTTAATTTATAAATGAATAATCATGATCAGTCAAAGAGCTCAAGGTTGAAGAGATACATCGACTCCTCAATACGCATGATCAACAGCTTTTCCTTTATCGCCGAAAGGTTCATTCCCGGGTAGAACAATCGCCACTACCGCTGTCTTTCAATAGAGAGGGGCTCTACTCGGTACCGTTTCTTTATTAACCTTTAGAGTCCTTGCAGTTAATCCAAACATAGTCCCACTACGTCTTGTTTTTACTTGCCGAGTTCCAGCTTAATTCTTTTCTATCTTCGATCGATTCGTTTAAATGGCATCCGATATTGCTCCCGCATAACTATATTGTTTACTTTGTTGACCACAAAAATCCTGTCCACGAAAGGGAACAGCTCAGGACACTTATCCTCCAGATGCTACACGCCAGAACAGATCGCACATCTGTGCTCGATCAATGGTAAATTGCATTCGATCACTGCCTACTGCCAAATCTAGACATACTTCTCTCTCAGCTGGCCTTTACTGACTACTTTCAGTAGATCATCTCGAGATAGGAAATAGAGCTTGGTTTATCCTTTGGTAATGAGTCCATGACTATTGTTAAAACCTGTAAAAAATTAAAACTTGCTGAAGCCTGTTGTAATCCGGGCCGGAAAATACACCTTTTCACGCGTAGACTTTATGGTCATGAAAACTTCGAACCCGGAGTTTTCGAATGAGCCGAAGAATATGCCAGAGAAAAACTGGAAGGAATTGTTGGGCTCATAGACGATTTGGTCTCTAATGAAAATCAATTATTGGATGCTGTTGAGCAGCTAGGTTGCCACTGTAGTGTATAGAGGCAAAGTCTTAAGTACTTTGAGCTAAAGGAGCAGAGGACTATAAAGTTAAAATATTAATTATTGTCTGAGAGCGGGAGTGAGCCTGGAAAGAACTTATGCCTCCTTCTCAAGATCCCTGCGATTATTGATATGCCACAGAAACTCGAAGTAGGTCTTGATCTTAAGGGTGACTAAGGCACTTATTCGATTCCGCTCGAAGTACTGATTCATTAGGAACAACGAGTCTTCGTATTCGATCTTCTTCGTTTTATCCGCGTAAAGGATTTACACCAATGCGTCACCAACGAAAGCAATGAATAGAGTGCAGAACATCATCACGAAAATGCTGAACAGGGCCTACGGAGGGTTCATCGGAGCTGGGCCTGGAGCCAGAGTCGATAGGGTCCCCATCCCGAACCCTTGGCTGTACAGGTACTGCACGTACCAAGGAGTCTATATCAGTTTGCCAGGATATACTCCACCGTCCAATAACCATGAGCGATAGTGGTGAGGTTTGTACTTATCGCTGTGAATGACCTGGTAATCGAGGTAGTAGAAGATGCAAGCGATGTAGTGGGAGATGGCAAAGGCGTCAAAGGCGAGGAGTAGGATGAGGAAGATGACTCTGAGGTAGTTATTGAGTTAGATTTTGGTGACGACCTCCTGGCGGTAAAGCTGGAGCTTGAATAGCTTAAGCAAGATGATAGACTTTATGAAGTTCAATTAGAAGTCCTGGGTGACCAATGGGAGGACTATTGAAATTATGAAGATCGCGTCCACCCAAAAGTAAAATTTAAGATACCGCAGTCGAAGCTTTCGCAGGTTCCTGATCAACTGGCCTTTGTAGTACCTTCCTTTGAACATGTACACCAGCACGTCCACACCAAGCAGCCCCACCATCACCCAATTTCCTATCTGGCCGCTGACGGTAATGTCATTCGGCCATATCTGTTCTCCAAAGAAAAATATGAATCCTATCTCGAAGATGTAGTAGTAAATGATAATGATCATGGCCAAATTCCAGAGCACACTGGGCAGAGAGTCAGGGTCAATTACCCAATTGGACTGAGCTTCGCTGAGCTAGTCCTCCTCAGGACTTTAGAATAGTCTGACTCGAGGAAAGTAGCTAGGGTCGTTGTAAGGCAGGAAGTTAGGCATGGCTTCTTTGCCTTAGATCATTATATTATATTGCGCAGAGAAGGCTCAACAGCTCAGACGGGCTGGGGGGTAACTGGACTCCAGATCAAATATGTGATGCTGGGGAGCTAGAATCAAGGCCACCCTAATTAGATTAGAACGTGGAATCATAAAATTGATTATGAAAAAAACAAGGCAAGGCAGGCAGGGAACTAACCCGAGAGCCTACACAAGCGACGACGTTGGCTTCAGATTGACTCCTACCCAGGTCCTCGTCATGTGCCTGGTCTATATCGCCACTGTCTTCCTGCTTCACATCGGCTCAAAGATCGTATCGTCAGGCACACCGCAGTAGGCAGCAGCCAGGGGTGATATGTGAGTAAAGAATACTTATGATTTGCCCATGAACTCGAATAATGCAACTCGATCCATTTTAGGTGCATAAGCCACGAAAACCAGCTGAAAAGCCCTCAGCGTCTTATCGGATTCTCTTCAACAGCCTTGAGGAACTACGGTAATAGTTCTTGAATCAAGTCATTGACCAAATTATTTCTTTCAGCGATGGCAAAGATTCCACACTCAAAGTTTTCCTTGTAGAGAAAGTCAACCAATTTTTGGGTGTCCTCCTAATCGCTCGGCTGAGGAAGAAGGTGAGGAGCGCAGTTCTGAGCAAAGGGACAGTTAAAGACCTAGTGTTTGAATCTCGGATGCAGAGCCGAGGGAAGGGAAGAGTGCTGGTGCACAGCTAACCCGTCTGGTTCTAGGAGTAAGGGCTGGCGGAGCTGAACTAGACCCTGCTGCAGCTCGCCAATCTAAAGGTTTATCTGGTCCTTATTACGAGAGATAGAATTCGAATCGAAGATACAAGATTCTTTTGCGTTAATATCCAGCACTCCTCCACGCTCCTAGCCGCCTTCCTTTTCAGGCTCCTCCTCCTCAGGACTCCGGCCCTCCTCCCTTCCTCCGCTCTTCTCGCAACCCTCCTTAATGACGTCCATCTCTACTCACTCAGCTTGCAGACTGCCATGGATCGGCTCATTGATTTCGTAGCATTATGCAGTGCCCTATGCAAAAGCTATGTACAGAGGTACTAAACCTTGAGAGTGAACCTTTAAAAGCTCCAGCATGTGGTATACGAATGCGACTAATAAAGCCATATCTAACATTAGTTATTGGTCAGCATACTTTATAGGAAACCTCTGCAGCTCAAGCTCAGGAAGGACAAGGCGCTGAAGTAGGTGGTCGGTCTGCTGCATGACTCGTTCGGCAGCTTCAAGCAGAGGCCATCTTCGCTCTCAGCTCTCATTTCTATTATTGTTAAAAAATACATTGTCCCCTAGTTAAAACTTTTAGATTCCCATTTTGAGAATTTTCCCTTTAGCAGGACCCACTCATATGCCGACTTATTCAAGCCCGACTTGCTTCTATCTCTACAACCCACCCTTATCAGCGCAGTTCCTCCCGATCCTACTCCATACATTTGGAACTAAATCAAGTCACTCATAGATAGAGAGAGCTGGCTCAGAGACCACAAAAGTCCTGAGTCATAGTACGGCCGGAGTGTGCTTAGTCATATCGGATTCTATCGTGGAAATTTGGCTGGAGTTTACAGAAAGTCAAGATGATTTTAATATTCAATGATAGAGAACCGCTCTTTTAGCAGTCTGATAAGCTAGCGGCCCTCGCCCCTTAGCTCCTCGTTCTTCCAGATGCAGCAGCAGCTGGCTATCCATTGTCCAGGACTGCCCTCCCTGAATGGGGTTGAGGAGGATAATTAGCTTATCCGGATCCTGATTTAGCAAAATATGGAATATGGGAGGAGGCTGCTGAACTGCATGGTAGAGCTGAAGGAATACTTTAGGAATGAGGGGGACTAAACAGGGAAGTCCAAGAAACTGGGGAAAGCCAAGTCAAAAGCGAGAGAAAAGTAAAGGCCCAGGGAGAAGGTTTAATAAATGGAAATGAGGACCACTTACTGCTAAATTTTCCAATAAATAAGAAGTAAATTCAAGCTTGCTAGCAAATTCATCGACAAATAAAACCAGCCCAAGCCCCCACTTCTTGCGGTTAAAAGACTGGCTACTTCTCTCGAGGCTTCTGAATCAAAGTTTGTGCTGGCAGCAGGTGAGGCTTTGGCTTAGATGTCGGTGGGCCTGGACTGGCTGCTTAGAGAGTTGCAGAGCGTATGCTAGTAGCTACGGGACGTGAAGTGTGTGAACCGAGAGCAATTTGAGATCGTGAAGAACGTGGAGCAAATGAACCAACGACTGACGGAGAGCAACAACTAGAAGGCGGCTAAGATCAAAGACCTGATATAGCAATTCGAGCAGTCAGTGCAACTTAATTAAGAGAGGTATCGATATATTTCTTAAAAATTGGGGAGCTAGCAGGCTGATTTTCATAAAAAAAATTAATTGCTCAAAAAGGAACTTCACAAAGCCCTCCAGCTCGCCAAAAAACTTGCTTAGGCTTGTCTCGCCTTCAGGACTGACCAGGCAGAGCAAGCCATTCTAGAGCTAAGCAGCATAATACCTGAATAGTTGAACGAGGTCGATTTAAAGCATATAGGATTGACGCTTAAGAAGAATCTTTAGTAGCAGCAAAGCAGGCTTAGAGAGTCGGGCCGACTTAAGTAGTAACGATAAATATTTGAACAGAATTGGAAGACCCAATAAAAAAAGATTCGGGAGCTCAACGACAAGTTAGAAATGGAAATGAGCAGGATCTAGCTCTCAAAGCGTTAGGACATCAACTAACTTATTGTCAAACTCGAGCAACGTGATAAGTAGCTTAGCTAGTCGAGGGCAGTCTGCTCCAAACTCAACATCGACATGTAAGGATGGCGCATTAAAATCGATGGACTTAACTTCCAGTTGTCGAACTACCAGAAACTTCTGGAAGAGAGCCGACTGGAAAGATAGGAATAACTAAAGAAGGCCAAATTTTTAAAGACAAATAATTTTGAGCTAGAGACGCAGTACGAAAAGACAAAGCTCTAGCTCGAGAGAGTCAAACAGCGCTAAGTCACTCTCCTCGGCGATCTCTCTGCCCTCGAGAAGCTCAGGGCCGACACCTTCCAGCAATTCAAAGACATGGAGCATGACAAACTCACACTCAGTCGCCTCGTCGATCAGCAAAAGGCCAAAATAGATTAACTAAATTAAATGAGCAGACTCAGGTTTGAACAACTGGAGCAGAAAGCTACTCAGTTTTAGCATAAGCTGCAAGGCCAGAATGAGCTCAAGGCTGAGATCGAAGAGAAATAGCGATTGATTCAGCAGCTAAAGGTTAGGATAAGGGAGGCCGAGGACTGTAGCGACCTCCTGAAGTCCAAACTTTATGAGGAGCAGGAAAAGAGCAAACTTTACTAGACGGAGAGTCTGATGATGAGTCGAGAGGCAAAGGCCAATAAGGTGATGTTCGACAACCTGCGAAACTCAGTTCTTCGGATAGAGGAACGATTGGAGTAGGCTTAGTCGAAGAAGTAGCAGCTCAAAAGATTGCAAAATGAGCTGAGAGAGCGGCAGGATGAAACTCAATAATTAAAGTTCAGGCTTAAAAATTAGCAAGCAGAAATATAGAGGGAGCGTAAGACCAAGTAGATGCTCATTGAGCAGTCTGAGTCGAAGGCTGTCTCCAGACTCTACGAGATGCAAGAATCGATCTTCAAGGAGAAGGAGTACTATGAGTTGGCGATCCGCAGCCTGCAGCACCAGGTGGCCCGGTTGAAGGGCATTTTGGGAGAACTGCTATAGCAGTGTCCAGGAGTGGCTGCCCTCGTCTGAATGACTTTATAATCCTTCAAATTAAATTAATAATTCATGCAAGCTTCAAATTAGTATGAATAAGAACTGGACGCCTCATACCACCAGAAAGCCAAGGCCTATCTGCATACTACCTATCCCAGGGTCTACTCCTTCATCTGTTCTCCTGCCTTCGACGCTCTTATGCCCTCCTCCCTGGCCCTGCTTTATCCTCTGAGGAAAGTCTTCGGGTCGCTCAGTAAGCTCCTGTGCCTGACCTTGCTTTAACTCCACTCACTTCTGGCTCTCCTGGAGGACGACTAATGGTCTTTCGGGACATAAATATTTAAAGAAAATTCATTTTAATTAGGCTACTTGGTTGTTATCCACTAAGTAAAAAATGATAATCATTACAGACAGCTGACACTCTACCTGCTATGCTGTGCCGCCTCTGTTAAGTCAAAGTTCGATACCAATTTCACACCAGTATTCCACGCTGCCAACAAACTCTGCTCCGGCTTTGATAGGATTTATTTTAAGTGGCATCATTAAAAAAATATAAGACTTAGATTAGGCTCGAACTGCTTAACGTAGGAATTAGTTCCAAACTACAGCGCCTTAGTGGATTCACTGCTTTTGATTAGCCCGCCTTACCGTACAAAGGTGAAAAAGGTCAACAGGGCCAATGTAAGGCCATTCTGCTTCAGCAACAAGCGGATTAAGATCCTTTTCAAAGAGGATCGAGAGCGAGAGTACAGAGAGTGTCAGCAAGAGGTTTATTCGAAAGTCGAATGGTAAACCAGCTGAGTAATTGCATCAAATTTCTAAATGAAAGTCAGGTTGTCTCGTAATCGAAGGAAATAGTTCCTGTTACCTCGTTGAGCTCCTTCAGCGGTAACTGAATTCGCCCCTTTCCCCAGGAAAGTTGTCTTTAGCGAACGTAAGCCGCACCCAGTCTGTCAGATGACAATGTGTCTTTATCAAAAGCTACAAGGGCTATCACATTGCCTTTCGACATTCTGAATGTCATTACTTTTTTCCAATCGGCCTTTTAGCCGCCTTCGTTAATTACCTAAGTTTATTCGGTCAAATTATTGCAGGTTACCTTGAGGTATGTGTCCTGGTAAAATATTTACTATTTTGCCTGTTAGCTCGTTCGAATACTTGAAGGTTCCTGCCAGATTGTACAGTCGAATATTGAATTCCCTGCGCTGCCTTAACTGAAACTAGAGGGTGGAAGTCTAAATTTAGCTGCATAGAAAGGAGAGGGAACCTAAGTGTTTCTTTTTAAAAAGGATATCCATCCTGTGCGTTTTGGCTTGTTCAACTAGCTAAGACACACTGTATTCCTTAGTGCTCAAAACGCTTTTCTTATCGCAAACTCTCAACTATAATTTTTGAGTTTCGCTCTTTGGGAAGGAAAACTACTTTTCCCAAAGTAGGAGCTTGCCAGAGAGTGGCTCAGAGGGCTCGGTTTTGGCGTTGCGGACAAGCTCAACACGAATGTCAGACAGCTCCTACTGTAATTAGCATTGAATTGTGTGTATCTAGATAGACTTAACTTATTCTTAAAATTCTTATTAGTATTAGTTAAGCAATTACTAATTTTATTAGTTATCCGGCTAGACCTTTGGCAGGGCCAGCACCACTTTCTCCTTCTATGCTGGCGGACGCTCTTGCTCTTGCTTTTTACTTTCTAGATCCTTCGATAATGTCTAGGGCTCAGATTTATTGTCGTCGAAGGATATCATGATCTAGCCGACCGGGTTGGCCTTTTAGTTGTACAGATGAAAGGCTCGGCTCCCCTTGCCTTTTCCAATTAGCCCAAACTTTATGATTGTCCGGCTCAGCTCCTTTCCATTGGAGTCAAGGTGGCAGATCCTCATTTGCTCTTAGGCCTCCTAAGTGAGTAAGACTCCTGGAGAGTAAATAGCTGTGATGGACTTACTGCTGAACTAAAATCTGGAGGATTTACTTTCGATGCCGTTGACTGTGATGTTTTTAATTTGGACGCTCAATGGCTTTTTGTCATAAGGCTCGTTGAAACAAACTTTATAATCGAAGATCACTCTGCCAGTGACTAGCCCCTTGTCGAAAATCTCTATTTCGGTGGACTAGCTGTCCTCTTTGAAAAATAAGAAAGGAACTTAGGTTTTCCCAATGAAGTCATTCGAAGTTAGGTCCTTGTCGTAGACTGCGAACACAGCACTCTCGGAGTTCACATATTCCAATTAGAATGATTTTTTCCATACGGGCCGTTTCCCTGCTTCTTCATGGACTTCAGTCAAAAAGCTTTTGCCGTTTAGCGAGATTTAAAGGAAAGGATCGATTTTTCCGGTAAGTTAATCCCCTTAATTCAGGATAGCCTTCAGGTTGAACAGTTTAAGCTTAATTGGGAGTGCAAACCTTGACTTGTTGTAAATCATGAGGTCCAGCACCTCAGATTTTTCAGGATGTTTGGGCTGCTGTTTAGATAATTATAATTGCTTCTAAAACTATGTTCGCTATTTCTTCAACCTCTGCACCTCATCTTCTAGCTAAGCTCTAAGTCCAGACTCCTTCTTAGCCTCAGCAAGTAGGGAAATTCGCAGCTGCTAAAGTTAGTTTTTGTGCCGAGACTAAACCTATTTGAGCATTGCTTCATTCTCGGCCTTTTTTCCCTTCAACTAGGATTGGAGTTTGATGTTGTACTCTTTTTCAGTATTGACTTGAGAAATTAGCTGATCGTTCTATGCACTCCTCCTTTAGACTTAAGCTCTGACATGTTCAAGCTCTTTGTTCAGGCTAAGAGCCTTCTTGAGTTGATCTTCCTTTGCTGCCAGCTATTATTTTAGTATGCTACATTACTTCTCCAACCTCTTGTTCTCCTCTTAAAACTTTTTTTTTTGTAGCTCCTCTTTATTTTTCTGATCAAAGAGACCCTTAGCCCGTTCCTCATCCTATTTCTTCTGCTTGAGGTGCTCCTTAACGCTTTTCTACAGCTCTGCCATTTTCCTCTCCAGCTAGTTCTTCAGCCTTTCGATTTAGCCTTATGAACTTTCATTCGCTTTTAGAAGCTAATTTTATCGTTACGCTAACTAACTCTTCAACTCCTGCACCTTTTCGCTTAGTATCTTCTTCTGCTGGGTAAGCTCTTAGATGCGCTCAAGATCCTTCTAATGCTTGACATTGAGCTAGGTGAACTTGCGTTGATCTTCGTCAAGCTGTTTGGCCTTGAGGGCTGTCTTGGCGTGGGCCTCATCCAGCTTGTTCTTGAGGTCGGCAATTTCTAGTTTGAGATCATCGGAGTCTTCAAATGACTATTCCGAATAGTCGTAATTTTATTACTAATCTTATTCGTATCCAGCCTCCTTGTATTTGAAATACAGTCCCCCTACTTTCCCCGACTTCAGCTGGATGTTCCCTTCGTATTGACCAGATCTACTACTTAAAAATTTCTGGTCGATCGTCGCAGATGCCAGGTACTCGCTCTATTCGTTGAAGAGACTAAACTCCAATGCCTTGCCCTGAGTGGTGACGACCGTGAGCTTGTTGTTAAAGCGGACAGCCTTTTCGTTGACCTAAACTAAATCAGTCGTGGCTTAGTTTAAAGATTCCACTTTTAGGTAAACTCTTGCTTACATCCGTTTAGGTAACATCACTTTAATTTCCTTCAGCTACAAGTCACGTTACACATTCTTGCGTGAAAATTTAGCAGCCGTCAACGGACGCGCTTGTTTGCTGTAACTGCTTGAAGATTGGTTTGGGACTGCTCCCCTGTCGGAAAGCTAACGAGGAGTGACTAAAGGGGCTTCAAGCTTCCTCCTGACTTAGTACTTGTGGAGTGAGAGGCCGTTGCTGTGGTCGTGAATAACGGCTTCAACTATGGAGAGGATGCGGGAATGGTTGGGCCAAAGCTTAGATTGTAGTTTTGAAAAGATCAGTACTTAGAAAATCTAGATTTCGAAAGAGCCGATGACAGGCATTATCCGTACACCGTTTTTTTCCTAGTAGCTGCGAAGGACATACACATTAGACAAGCGGGTTTCGAGGAATTCCTTGAGACTGAGAAAATGGCGGTCGTAGAGGCCCTCCTCGTGACGCGTGCACCAGGCGTGGGCCTTGCAGTTTTAGCAGACTCTCACATCGATCTCTATCTTCATTTTATGATTATATGCGTTTCTCATGCTTAATATTCACTTACCGTAGCTTCCCAGGAAGCCTCAGAAGCCCTTCTTCCTCTCCGCACTCAGCAGTAACTCCTTCGACAACCACTCCTACTTAGAGCGCATCTCCTCACCCGCTCCTTAGTCCGTCCAGCCTCTCACCTCTAGGTCTCGTTACAACCATCCACGCAGAAAACTAGCCAAAAAGGAAAGAGTTCCAGTGTAGAAAAGGACAGGGGGTCTGAACACCAAGATGAAGATCTTTTTAGGAGACCTTATCAAATAATTTACTGACTTGCAGGAGAAGGTCGTGGTCGTTGACCTTCTCCCCTACTTCACTGCTCTCTTCCCCCAATCATTCAAGGACGTGATTGACGATACTTTTGTCCAAACAGCCCAGGTCTACCTCTCAAAGTACTACCACCTGCAACAGCATTCCTTCAAGCAGCCATCAAAATCTCCCAAAGTGAACAAGTAAAACTTTATTGACAAATTGACCAGCGTGTAAAATATAACTTAATTGGCTGCCGTGCTGAAACAGGTCCTGCCGAGCATCTAATATCAATAAATGCTCTTCCACAAGCTCATCGAGGAAATAAATTTCCATGCCGAGTTCCTCAAAGTGAAAGTGAGCAGACTCTTCGGGAGCGCGGGCGAAATAACCTCTGTCCTCCAGTTTAACTTTTAATAGGACTATTTAATCGCAGGATAGGGAGTTAGAGACTTTCAAAGCCTATTCTTTAAGCACAAACGGTAGGCTGAGTCTGATCTCATGATAAGAGAAATTTGTAACAAGTATTCCAGCGAGGACAGTCAAATCCAGAAGCATCAGTCTAGAACTAAAAGGAATTCCATGAACCTTCGCTACTCTTCCTCCAAAGAAAAGAAGGCCAATCTCAGTGTCACCAAAGACAGTTTTATCAGAAGAGGGACTCTGGTTTAACCCGTCAATAGGGGGTGGTACGCAGAGTTGCTGTAATAGCTTCAAGAAAAATTCAAAATAAGCGGGAAAGAAGTTATGGACTTTTTTTATTAATTCAAATAACATTTCTTGAAGGAGACCTCTGAGAAGTACGGGCTCAAAATCAGGGAAATGTCAGACTCCGAAATCGCCCAAGAATTTATTAGCTACGAGTCAGCCAGAAACAACTCTGTAGTTGTTCTGAAGCCCTAGTCGCCTTTGCAAAGGCTGCTAAAGGCAGAGAATAAGGGGGAGATCTTCAATAGCAGCAGAATAAACTTCCGAGATTATTTGCACTTGGTCTGTATCGTGGGTAAAAGGCATAGGACTGATAAAATTTGCGATTTCTTAATCAAATATTTGGATCCTTATGGTAACGGATAAATCAGGCGTTCTGAATTCACTCAGATTGTCACCTAGTCGATCAAAGAGGTGAACGGACAGTCGTTGAAGCTGCTGGGCGAAATCCTGTTCGGGTGGTTCAAGCGCAACGGGATGAGCTTCATGAGCGAGGAGGGGGAGGTGCTCATGAGTGCCAAGCTCAGATAAAAATACGAAGGGAACTAATTTTTCTACAGGTATTTATACGAATTGCTCTGACTAATCAACTTTATGTGTTCTCGCAAAGACTCTGGATCTCCCGGATCAGCTGTTTCAGCCCCCACCGGCTCTGCTCTTACATGGCCAGGCACCCCACCATAACCCGCACCAGTTCTTTGCTCCCCCGCCTAATCAAGATCGGCTCGGTGAAAGTCCGTTTCTTGAGTTCGAGGGTGGACTAGACGGGCCAAGGAGGGACTCCGTGTATCATTTCATAGAGGGTGATGCCGATGGACCAGACTTCAGACTTGGAAGTGTAAGGGTAATTGAGAAGGAGCTGAGGTGACATGTAGAGAGGACTGCCCATGTTTTCGTAGAGGAGAGCGTTGTCTAAGTTGTCTTATAACTGGACAGCGAAGCCGAAGTCTGTAAGCTTGCAAACGTTGTTATTGACGATGATGTTTTCGGGCTTGAGGTCCCTATGCAGGATGTTGTTAAACCGCAGGTAGTCAAGCGCTTCCGATATCTGATTCAAGTAGTTCTTGATAGTAGCCTCGTCGAGTCCTTTGCTTTACCGAAGCATCTTTAGCAAATTCTTATCTCCTCCCCATTACATTATCACGTAAACGTTCGAATTGGTCTGAAAAACATTAACGAATTTGATGATGTTGGGGTGGTTTATTTTCTTTAGGATCTGGATTTCCCTGTTCATGTTGGTGTGGGCTATGGGGTTCTGTAAGGCGGCCTTACTGATGACTTTGAGGGCGAGCGGCCGGGAGTGGAGGGTGGAGCGGGCTTTGTAGACTGAAGCGAAGGAGCCTCTGCCGACGAGGTCCTTGGGGTGGTAAATGTAGTTATCAATCTGTTTTTAACAATCATTTTATTTCATTCTTATTTTTATATTTATAGGATCAGCCGCAGATCCAGCCATTTTAGCTTCTACAGACTCTTCAATCTGCTGGCGCACTCCCCACTTAATCCCTTCTTGGGAGGGATATTGGGAAGGGTCTTTTACTTCTTGGGACGAATCTACTTCCAGCCTGAGCACTGAACGGTCATGATTACTTTAGTTTATTGTAGCTTTTTCAACTCTTAAGCCAATTTCATAACCATCTCCTAAAGATTACTCTTTTAAATGAACTTTTTATAGTATTTAATCTCCTATCGCTTTTAAGGATCTTTTTTGAAATCATTCAGCCACTCCTCCGTGTACCTGAGACCCCAGTCTCTCAGGTTTATCTCGATCACATTCAATTCACGGAACTTTTAGCAGCTCAGAATTTACAACGTCTCCAGATCCGCATAGCACCACCCTGCCATGTTCAGTTTCAGCTATTCCAGTTTATCCATTCGGTTGAGACGATTCTTAAGCTAATTCCCAATGGAGAGAGTCTGCTTTTAGTTGGAAAGAAGATTGGTCAAGTCGATTTTGATTTGCTCGGTGTTGGCTGAGTCTAAGAGAGAAAGAAAGCTTTTGAGGACTTAAGTTTCGTTTGCAAGGCCTGGAAAGAGCAAGGCCAAATAAACTAATTAGAATTGCTATAAGATCTTTTTGATAAAGATTAAAATTTTATACTGGTACTTAGACGTAATTCCGTACATGTTACCCTGAAATATAAGCTTTTGCTTTTTCAATTTTACCTTCTATAAGGTCGACAGCAGTACCTTTATATCCTACTACTTCGCCAGCCACCGGTAGTCCTCAAAGTAGATCACCTACGCCTCTTCGAAAGACAGTAGTAGGTCCTCAATCTAGGCAAGATGCAGCAGTCTCTCCAGGCGCACAATGAATTCGTTATTGAGTTTATTGAGGATTTCGGCCTGCCCCTCCTTACTTTGCTTTTACTTAATATGCTTAGTGATTATAGGTAGCTAGAGCAATATTTAGCTAGGCTTTCTGGAGTTACTTTGAAATTCCTTTAATTTATTTAACAGCTACTCATCTACTTTTTGCTCTTTATTTAAGCGAGCAAGATCATTCAAGCATTTTTATTTTTGCATACTCACATCCTTCAGTTGCATTAGGCTGTCCCTGTCCCTCAGAAGTAAGATATTTTTGGATTAGCCCACATTCTAGAAGCAAGAGAGCTTCTAACTGAGGAGACATTGCTTGAATCTGATGAGACGTTGGTTGGCCAGGACGGCCAGCTAGATTTAGGAGAGATCTCTCCTCTGGTTACAATGGGACTTCTTTTCTGAGTTCTTTATCTATCTAAGTCACCGGCCCTTCAAAATATTATATAGACTGTTTTGCCTCTTCGTACATGCTAAATAGATTCAATAATTCTCTCCACCCAACACTCCTGACAGTCCTTCCCACCTCCCCTCTCTCAACACCTACTACACCTATCCTTTGAGGAAATTTCCATCCGCCCACACAATCCGGCACAGTCCTCGCAAAGTGCTCACGCGGTTGCTCATTAATTTGTTCACGATGCTCGAGCCCCTGATCGAACTCTACTTAAGCTGGGTAATGTCGATAGCCAACTGTCCAGCTAGGTTAAGTCCCTTGATAATTTTACCAGAGAGCAGCAATTTGGCAAACCATAGGTACTTGATCTTTCTTTAATCAGGCACCTTGCTGATAAAGAATAATTCCCAAGACTGAGCCCCGTAGATGCCCTTTCCTTAAAAGAGGATTTCATCGAGACGGGGACTATATACCGGCTCGGGATGCTAAATGTACTCAACCTTTGAACAGAACGGCACCAATTAACTTGTAAGCACAATTGAACAGTTGTGGAGGAAGACTCTATCGTTCTGAGATTAGCTCCTCACGTAGGTGATCAATTCAGGCTTTTTCTTAGCCAAAACTGAAAAAGGAGAGATAGAAGCTTTGACTCCATCCTCAGTCAAGTAGAAGGTGTGCGTCACTCGCTCATGCTTTACCTGATGGCGCATGGCCACTTGACCCCTCAGTCCCTAGTTCACCGACTTTATGAATTAAAGATTGGGATCGAATCGCCACTGCAGCTTGCTATTCGCCATGTCTTCGTAGATCTGTGTTACTTGATCTATGATCTTTAGACACTCGTTTAGTCGGTTAGTCGCGACTCCCAGCTCTTCTGCTATATTGGAGGGACTCTCATTATTCTTAAGTCTTAGTAGCACCTTCACTGGCCCTACCAGATCGGAGTCAGCCTTTTCCTAGGACTTGATTCGTAAATTGTCGGTGGAAAGATACGCAGTGACCAAAATGATCTACCGCTCGACTTGGTTGCGCTTCCCAATCAACAACATCCGTGCAAAATTAGGGGCGAGGGGTAGAAACCCAATTACTTCGCCAAGCTCAGTTATTTTGTTGGATTAAAGGGTCCCCGACAAGGCTTACATCCGGAGAAGGTTCGAGAGAGCGTTCTTGAGGCGAGATTAAGCAGGCATGGTGGGGAAGGGAAATGTGAAGACGTCGTTGACTCCCAACATCTTCAGCTGAAGCAGAGTGCTTTCCAAAGGAATAACTTCGATCTACGGCTCAGTTTGATCTCTTAGCTTAGTATAAACTGCAGTTGAGTAAAGTCTATAGCAATATCCTTTGGAGACCCTTCCTGCTCGGCCTGCCCGCTGCTTGGCCATTGCTTTGCTGACCCACTCTGTTCTCCATTTCCAGATTCCCTCGAAGATCTTGCGCTTGTATCTTCCGCAGTCAACGACATACTTTACACTGGGGACAGTTATACTAGTTTCGGCCACATTGGTTGCAATTATGAAAGTCCTGCCAGGAAAGGGGTCGAAAATGAGTTTCTGGCGTTAAAGTGGAAGTCCAGAGTAAATGGGGAGAACTCTGAAGGTGGCTGGAGTAACAGCAACTTCTTCCTAAAATACTTGATTTTATTAGGCCTCCTAATGAGACTACTCCTCCATCAGTGGGACTGAGTGTTAAGCGAGCCTTTATTCGAGGAGCCTGATAGCAGTCCAGATTTACTTTTCGCCTGTTAAGAAGACAAGCACATCTCCTTGCGGCAGAGTGTTATGAATCTTTACGCACTTCTATACTGCATCTTCGACGTAGTCCTACCTCGATTTTCTATTGAAGTAGATATTTACGGGAAAAAGCCTCGACTTAATCTACAGCACTGGGGGACGAGTCCTAAACAAGGTGGGCGAGCAGTACGACTCCATTTCCAGGGTGGCTGACATAATTATTAGTCTTAAAGGATACCCCCTGCCTTCAAGAGCCCGCTTCGCTCGGATCGGCAGAATCCTGCTGAGCAGGGCGATAAGGATATCTCCATTAACTTTGCGCTAATGAGCTTAGTCTATTATGATTACTGAGTACTTGTTAAGCAAGAAATCAGTGCTTATTTAATTAAGGAGGATGCCGTCCGTCATCACTCTTATCCTGCCGTTCTGATCAGCCGACTTGTCGAATCTAACTTGGTGCGAGACTGGCACTTTGAGTTCGAAAGCAATCCGATCTGCAATGGAGACCGCTGCTATTCTTCTGGGTTGAGTGATTCCGATGAGTCCAGGATTATGAGAATTAGGTTTGCAATAGCCTGATTCGTAAAGGAACTGTGGTATCTGGGTGCTTTTTCCCGAGCCTGTCTAACCTGAGATCAGCACAACTGTATGATTATTTACCAATTAGATGACTTAAAACTGCTTTTAATAGGCAGGCAACTGCTTCCTCTTTTATTAGAGCTCAGGGTCACGCTCCACTGATTGGGGCTCTGCCCAGCCTCTGATAACTTCCCTGAAAAGCTAATCAACAGGAGGCTCATCATTCTAATCAGAGGAGGATTGTTCTTCTCTGATCTGTCTTATGCTTCGTTTTGGTCTAAATTACTCGATGTTAAATTGAGTAATTCTTCTGGCTTCTACCTAAAGAGTGTCCTTACTTGGGATTGCCTCAGCCTACTGCTGCATCTAGCTCAGACTGGACTCCTACTACTCGACATCTTGACGAGGCCCCCGTTACTTGCGGGGCTTCCTCTTTCTCCTGCTGTTTTTCAGAAAGTCCTGGTAGGAGACCATCTTTTAGAGGTCGTGATTGCAGTTTTTCTAAAGAATTTGCATGGATCTAGCTAGCCTGCTTTTTTTTTCTTTGGCGAGTCGCTGTTTTTAGACTCTGTTGAGCTTGGCCATTTATGTTTCAAAAAAAATTATAAGGATACCGAATCAGGCCCAACCTCCTGAAACCGCAGCCACAATCCTTTCTTGAGGTCTACGGGCAAGAGTCCGACGATTAGAAGCTGGAGGATTAAATTTACATACCCAAGCCCATCAGCTTGGAGCAGCTCACCCCGACTTAAAGCTCCAATAAGATTATTCACCTTGAGCCATAAGTGACCCTAGTCAAGAATGCAAAGACTGCTAAGACTGCTAGCAATCTTCCCGAGGAAGATGACATCGAACTACCCGAACTATAGCATGAGCTAAAGAGCAGTTATCCTCAGTGCTACCTGCCTTAATTTTAAGACTAGCAAGGACCACCAGAAGAAACTCCAATAGCAGCCTTCTATAATCAGCCTTAGTCGGCCTAAAAAGGGAAAGAATTCTCAATGGCGCTGTAGCCTCTGCGGTTTGAGATAACTGACTTGGTAAAATTCTTGACCTCAACTTTTCCAAATAACTTCCTTATGACATTCAGTATCTTAAAGGAAGATTCCTAGATGTTCGTATTTTTATAACAGATCAACATTCTGCTCATGACTATTACCGGGCTCAAGGATTATAGGACGTTTAGACTCAATCCCTTCAGCATATGCGCGCACAAAGAGATCGCCCAATTTACTAACGAGTAGTTGGTCTTAAACAATTAGGTGATCTTGACAAAAGAAGTCGACAAAGAAGGACTGATGTTCACTGTTTTTTCTAGTAAGAAAGGGAGGGAGTTGAGAATAGACCGAAATAAAAAGGGGAGCTGCCTACACACAGAAGTAAAGTTCTAAGGGGAGAGAGCCATGTAGGTGATCGAGAGTGAGGAGAGTTTTATTAGCTATATAAAGATGGAGCGGTGGCTCTCTGTGATCCAGGCCTGCGCGATAGCTATTTCAGTGATGGAATTTCTTTGAATTCGTTAATAATCAATGAAACTCAACAATTCCAAGCTCACCGACCATTCCAAAAAGTCGTAGCAATCCAAAACTAAAAACGCTCTCTCACAGCCCACTTTACGGAAGTTCATCGACTTCCTCATCAAACTGGCCGAGTCTGAGAGGAAACTAGAAGTTCATAAAGAACTGCTCGCAGAGCAACATGAATTTCAGCCTGAGGCTCTGTTCCTCCGGGTGGACAGCGATCGGAAGGGAAAGATAGTGAAGCACGACATCGTGCAGTACCTTTAGGACAACCACATAACTAATTATAAGCCAGCACAGCTAAACTCGCTGTTCAACCGCATGGATCTGCTAAAGAAGGAGTACTTAGATTTGTAGGAGTAAACTGATAATAAGCTTTCTAGATTTTATTCTGCCCGCCCAAAATCCTTAACTCAGATATGAGGCCACTCACCGTGCCCTTCAGATCCCTTTGCCCAGCGAACGACTCGATTAGAAAGTCTAGTTCCTCTTCACGTCCCTCCTCACTCAGATCATCCAGCTCAGTGTAGATATCTTCGTCACCAGAAATATCCTGGTCGACTCTCACGATTACGATTTGCGAAAAATTTTTTCTTTAATCGACTCGGACCATGATGGTCTAATCCAATGCCATTAATTCGCTTAGTTCCTGCGAAGTCAAGAGCTTGAGATGAGCGTCTAAGAGAGCAGCTGCATATTCAAATTGGTAGACTTGACTGGGGCAGGATAGATCGGGATCGGATAGTTTGAGAGGCTGGTCCGACTGGCCTTCATAAGTCCCAAGTCGAATTAATTATAGGAAAGTCGATCTCCCCGAAAATGAGATTTTTATTTTTTAATGTAAGAATCGCGCCATTCCAAATCTTTGGCTAATTATTTCTCCCTCGGAAAACAGGCCAACGAGGACTCCTAAAACGACGATCCGCAAGATCAGATCATCACCAACACTTCGCTTGCTCGCAGTCCCTAGCCCCTCGAACAACCTCCTTGCCAAAAGAAAAAAGGAGGAGAAGTGCGGGCGGGCCTAGAAGGTTTAGCCAGCTTGCTCTAATGGCGCCTGAACTATAAATAGGAAATAAAGACTGTTTCGTAAAAGAACCGTATTTTGAGGGGAGGAAATCCTTTATAAAAATTAATAGAGGAGCTCGAAGAACCTCTGGACTGCATCCTCGTCAACCCCTTTTGGTCCCTGCTGCAGCCGGGCGGCCTCACTCTCGACCAGTTCGCACAAATGCCCTTCGAGAGTCCCAGGCTCATGCTGAAAGGGTTTGTCATGGTCTGGACGCCCAAAGAATGGATTTCACCAGTCTGTAAAATACTTTAATAAAAGGGAATAACTTACGTATAAAATTTCCAACTGATTGAACTTTCTTATAGCAAGCTACAAGGACTGTTGGACGGCAGGCGTAAGAAAGGCTCTCTCCAGGGCTTCCTGAAAACACATTCCGGACAGCCGAGCAAATCTGACTTGATCAAGCAGATTCCCAATTAGTTCCAATATAAAACTGAACAGCTCTTCCTCGATGCTGGGTCCAGTTCCTTTAAGTGTTCCAAAAAGATTTTATTGATTTTCCGGAAGCACTGCCTGAAGAACGACTTCATCGAGCTGAGACACCAGCGTACATCGGACGTGCTGTTTGACCTGGTAGAGGAGCACTGGTAGTTGGACTGGGCACTGAGGTAGTACGTCTACGAAATGATAGAGCGACTGCTGCCAAAGGCGAAGTGCGGAGTGCAGCCTAAACTCCTATAGCTATTCAGCAAATAAGGAGGAAGAGCAGATTGGATACAACACTATTTATAATGAATCCTTTAAGAATTACCAGGAGAATCTCTTTTTCCCTTGACTCCCTCTGCAACCAATTCGTCTCCTTACTCGACATTTGCAATTCCTACGGACTGTCGATGGGGTGGTCGATAGTGGCCATCAATACCACCATCAGAGTGCTGACTTTACCAGGCAACATTATGTTGCAAAGGAACAGCCAGATAATGAAGTCATATAAAATCGAGATGGAACACTTCAATAACTAAATCATGATGAGCAGATTGAACAGAGACATCAAAAAGCAGAAGTAGCTCTAAAAATAAATGAAAGCCTTCTTTGTCAAAATAGGAATTAGGAAATGGCCTGTCATGTTTATCATTGCGCATGCCAGCTCCTGCCTTATCCTTTTCTTGGCTCTCAATCATATCTGCTTACAACCCTCCTTATATCCTGCTCTCTAGCAAAGTTTCCTCCATCTCCCTAACTTGCACTCACCAGACAATCTCTACCTCATGCCTTTAACTCTTGCATTATCCTCGTATGCCAATTTTTCTAGACTATATCAAACCCAAACATTACAACCAGATTTACAGCAAGCCATGCAATTCATGAAGTATATGCCGGTGCTTTTCCTGCCACTCTCCATAAACTTCTCAGGAGCAATGATGGTGTGCATGTGCTCGAATTCGTTGTTGAGCCTTGCCTTGGGAGCGACAATCTTAAAACCGTAGCGATTCAAGTGAGTTTTGAATGATTGACGAAGAAATTTTAAAGTAACTGGAAAGACAAATACAACGAAACACGAAGATCCAAGCCGACAAGGCCGAACAGTACGCTCAGCTCTGCCTCCAGCGCACTGACAAATTTTACTCCACTCTCTTCACTGAAAACAAAGCTCCCGACAACAATTAAGTTCCGCAAGACGGAAGTGTAGTGAGAGGAAGTGCGCTGTTCAGCAAAAAATGCATGAACTGCCATTCGTTAAACACAAACAGCAGGGGCGAACACAAGATGGGTCCGGCTTTAGGGTTCATTTACAACCGCAGGATGGGCTCTGACCCCCACTTCAAAGCTTATACCTCCTTGCTGTTCAACTCTAAAAAATTTTGGGGTGAGGTGTAGCTGTATAGGTTCATGGCCGATCCGAAACAAAGCCAGTGTATGATCGGGTTGAGTCCGGTGACTTCATAGAAGGACAGGGCTGACATCATCAAATTCCTCAAAGAATTCAAAAAGAGGATGGAGGTGAAGCTTATGGCCGAGTCTTCGCACACATCCTCAAGGCTGATCGCCCTCAAACAGAAGGCCCACAAGAAGGCAGTTGAGCTCATGAAAGAGCGAACCCAAGTCTGATTAAATGTAAGAAGATTTATTGGATAAGCTCACGCCTCGTCCCTACCAGCCTAAGCCAGCAGTTCAAAAGCAGTAGGCTCGTGAGGTGGATCTCTTTTAGGTAGTGGCATACAAGCCCAAGTAGAAAAAAGCTCGTCCCAAAGCCAATAATGACGAAATATTGATAAAGAACAACATAAAAGCACTGTCGTCATCGGCTCAAAAGCCCAAGAAGTAGAGATAAAGGTCAAGAGAACGCAGCAAATCTCATCACGACAATTAGCACTCAGCACCCAAAAAGTAAGTCACCAATAGGATCACACATGATCCTCCCAAGAAGCAACACAAATAGCACAAACACAAAAGCGAACATTAAAAGAAAAAACACAAAAAATCAACCTAAGACAGGTCCGACTTCCGCCCTTCAAAGTATAATGAGTAGAAGGTTCGACATCGGCTAATCAAACCCCATCGGAAGGATGACTCCGATATTGAGGAGGCTGGAGTTGAATAGCTGTTTCAGGAGTAGGAACGGACCTACCGCATAGGTCTGTAGACTGACAGAAAGATAAGGGAGAAGGAGCAATAGCGAAAGCGGCGGAAGAAGCTGCGGCGAGCTTAGGCGGGCGAGTCATTCGTGGATTCCTCGCAGGAGTAGATCAGTGAGTAGGAGGACCTTTGAATAACCTCATTCATAAATAATATTACATGCAAATCAGCCCCTAGGACTAGGGATTTGCATACGCCTAGCACTGTCTTTAGTCCGCCGCTCTCTTTCGGCCTGACCTCCGAACAAAAATATACAACAGACTCCTCCCCTCCTATTTCAAGGCCAATCGCGTCATGCTACAGCACCCTCCCGAACTCAACACGATCAGGGGCAGAGTCCCTGCAGCCAGATCCGAGGGCAAACCAGCGCAGTCGCTGCTGGGTAAGTTCTCTCTGCAAGACTGGGCTTAGCTGAACCAGTTCAGACTCTTATTTAAAAAGTGCAAAAGTGCAGACCCTTAATAATATCTCATTTAATTAGAGGAGAACTAGCTGTTCCACCAAAACCTGTACAACCTGCGCTAGAGCAGCCCCGTCAGGACCTGCCAGTCTGACTCTCACTTCGACTCTAATTTCGAGGGAGGTAACTTGGGTGCAGCCTACAGCGGAGGAAGAAGGGAGTTCAACCTAGTCATGAGCAGGGACACTAACACTTCCGGCTATACTCAATGGTTTTATTTCTCTTTAAGAGGACTTTAAGCTGGCACTTATCAGCTCAATATTATAAACTTCGTAGCTCGATAACCAGAGAAAAACGCGCTCTTTGTACCAGCAAGGCCAGCGTCCCTACATCTTCTCCTACAACCGCGCCCACGCCGGCTGGCATCGTCTCGAAAATCCTGTAATATACTACCAGAACGGTCTGGAGGCCCAAGGACTACCTCTGCACACTCTATCTCTCTGCGTGACTGTGCAGGAGGGTTAGACTCTATTCATCTGCAGCTCGATCCCTTACAGCTATAGTAAACTAGTAAAGCTACTTTAAAGCTTTTAGAAGGAGACGATATGCAGGTCTTTGTCGGACAACTAAGTATTCAAGGTATGCTTCGGACAATCAGACCGGCCTGCTATCCTCTTCACCGCCAGGCAGCACCCCGGTTAAACCTTCTCAAGTTACCTAGCTGAGGCTTTGCTCAAAATACTATCAAGAACTCACCCTTCTTTTTAGCCGTTGTTCAGCAAATACAAGGTCATAGTCATCCCCATGCTGAACGTTGATGGAGTCATTCACGGCAATTTCAGATGCAATTTGGCAGGCTTGGACATGAATCGGCAATGGCTGAAGCCTAATGCTAAATTTTAGCCTATTGTGGGGGCTGTGAAAAAACTTATGGGAGAAGAGTAACTAAGGCTGCTTATTGATCTGCACGGGCACAGCAAAAAGTTTAATTTCTTCGGATATTGTTGCGAGCCCATTCAAAACAGGGACACCAGACTCCTCTGCAAGATCCTGAGCTAGCTTAACCAGGCTTTCAGGCTTTAGTCGTGCACATTCTCTACAGAGCAGGACAAAGCGAAGACAGCTCGAGTAGTGGCTCATAGAGAGTTCAAGGCGGAGGCACTAACCATCGAGGTGAGCAGCATGGGGACTCAATCGCTCCAGACGCATCCCTGGGATCCCTAACAGTTCGATGTGATGGGACTGGACATTTTGAAGGCTATCCAGCTCTACTTGTGCGGTGGCTGCTAAGGCAAGTAGCAAGTCTAATTCCTTTAGAAGTGCAAACAGAACCTCCCCGAGGTATGGGGAGAGCCGGAGTCGGGGAGCGATGAGGAGGCCGAGAAGTTCTAGAATAAGAGTCTGTTGATCGAGCCGATTAAAGTGAAGAAAAGGGCCAAGAAGAGCGAGAAGGCCAAGGGGTTGAAGTACAAGATCAAAAGCATAAGCAAGAACTTCGAGGCAAGGGTTAAGTTTAAGACTGAAATCAAGGAGTTTCACTCCAAGCAACTCAACCAGTCCTAGTCTGACCATAATTCTCCCATCAAACTTACTCGGCCCAGAGCAGTCAGCGATGCGTCATCTAACCCTGTGGCCGTCCCCATGATTAAGTTGGATTTCTAGGCACCAAAAAGACAAAAGTAGAGAAAGACTTGGCTGAAAAAAGAATAAAATATTTTGACGAGGGACTCAATGCCGAAGAGTTTAATAAGCAAAAGAATCCTTCATCTGAGAGATCTCCATAACGCAACCCTGCTATAAAACAATATACTCAAACTCTCCAGTAAGCAAAAAAAGCCTGAGCCCTTCGAGAAGACTGTCAATTATTTTAAGTACAAGCAGGCTCAGGCAGCCTCTCTTCGACGCGATCTCGACCTCGAGGCAGTCCGGTAGCGGATCAAGGAGATGTGCAAAGATTGGCGTGGAAGGTAAAAGTGAGTAAGACTGCAATTTATTATGTACCTTGGGCCTACAGAACCGAAGTAATACCGAAGTAATCTGCTGACGCCTCAGCGTCAGAGAGTATTTGAATGGCGACAGCTGTCTCGGTCGACCCACGATATGGGTTCTCGGACGATACGGCCAACCTTCTACAAGAAGATGATAGCACTGTGCTAAACGTCGGATCAATAACGATATAGCTACTCGAAATTATTAAACAGAATTACCTGCAAGTCTCCTACTGCCGAGCCCCTCAAGCAACTGCTCAAGCTCAACCGCTCCTTCTTCCAGCCCTAGCTCAAAATTCTTCAGCTGAACAAAGTCAAGGTAAAGTACGCTGCCTCTAAAACTCAGCGGAGGTGGCTTAGCCCATCCGAGAAGGAGCCACAGACCCACGAAGGCACGATCCACTCAGTCCGGCAGAAATTCCGGGGTAGATATAAGTGAAAGTAATTATCTCATCGTTATTTCAAATGAATTGCACTGGCACTCAGCCGAGTCTTGTGCGTTACAAGTCCCTTGGCAAATGCCACTGTCCCTTATATATCTACTCCAAGTAATTATGGGGATTAGAGCGGAGATAGCCGCCTCAACTCACTCAGCCCAACTCGTGGACTAGGCGCAATCTGGAGTGTGACCAACGACGGTTCGAGAGGGAATACCGAATGCGGGTGATCAAGAACATCGATGAACTGATATGAATAATCAGAGAAGTGACTCTAGTCGCAACTTAATTTGAGAGACGGTGCCGCTTGTGCGCTTGACTACATCCTCAACCTCGTTAAGATCCTGGTCGTAGAGGTCGCAGAGAGACCTTTTGCTCTAAAAGTCCTCCCGCTTTTTCCCTTGCAGGAATTTCTAGACCGAGAAATTACCCTTTCTGAAATTCTTGCCCATGTTTACAGGCAACTCGTCGTCGTTTAGCTTGTTCAGAGTGAACTTGCTGATCTACGCCCGCCTGAAGATCTAGTCGATCACTCGCACCGCCTTGCTTCTCTCGTTCAAGGTTTTTTTGCGATCCTGCTAGATGTCAGTCCCGACGCGAATGATTTCATTGGTTCCTCCTCTCTTGAGACTAAGGATTTAATTCCTGCTTTTGGACAGTTTCTTCTGGCGCTTTAATTAGGGCTGGAAATTGCCTAGCTTGTTGAACCATTTCCTTTAGAGACCTTGAATGCGCTTGATTTAGTTTTAGTGGAGCTTGGTCTTCTTCTTGAGGATGTCGTAGTCCTCACGCATCTTGATAATGAGCTTGGACTCCTCCTCGTTGAGCCTCAGTTAGATCAGTTTCAGCTGCTGTTCATATCGCTTCTGGAGTTTCGAGTATTATAATTTCTGGTTTTTGTTTAGAATACTATCTATCCTGTCAGCCTACTTTTTCTACAAGTCATTCAACTATTTCCTGAGGTCAAATGCCTCCTCTACTCGCTCCTCCAGTGACAGCAGTTTCTCCTGGAATTGATATTCCTTCATCTTCTTTATTGGCTTCACTTTTAGAGTTATGGTCGAACTGCTCATCTTGGACTCGAGCTCAGTCTTGGCGCGCTGGAATGTGATTTTCCAATTAGACCTGATCTTGCTCTTGTAGGACTACAGCTACTTGAACTTATTTTAATAGTAGGCGAAGAAAAGATCGATTTTGTTCGATCCGATTTCTTTGTACACTAACAGCTCCTTGTTGTGCACAATCGCCCTTATTTAGTCTTGCCATCCTGTAATCAGGCCCTCGAGGCTGCGGATTTAGCGCATCAAGATTTTATACTTGTGGTATTGCTGGATCTTGAGTAGCATGTCGGCGACCTCCTGCATCCTCTCCTTAAGGACGAGCAAGACGGAGAGCTGCTCATCCTGGTTTAAGATCTTATCGTTATCACGATCGAAGGCTTGAATAAATTCGGAAAAAGTTTTAATCTTTAAAAGCTGTTGCAATTATTCCTTGCAGAGCTCAAAGATTTCCTTGGCTGCGACCATCGACACCCCTTAGTTGTTGAGGTCCACCTTCCTAAACTCACTCCAGATTTTTTTGGCAAGGACGAGGGACTTCATGAAGTGCTATGCGTCCTGCTTGATCGAGGCAAGGACGACTGGACTGACGTTGGCGAGGGGGTTGAAGTTGGTGAGACTCAGATTGTTTACGGTGAAGAAGGTGGAAGTTGTGGTGAGACGCTCTCTATTCATTATCAAATCTATTCTCACAGTCCATAATTTTATTTATGATTTTAACAGGCCACTCTCCAGTCTCAGAGACCCTGCTCCCCCACCTCAACGAAATTCTGCTCATGCAGAAGGACCTTGACGCTCTCAAGGCTGAGCATGAGCGAGTCTTACTCACGCTCAGGACTCAGCGAGACGAGGCCCTCTCCAGGGCTAACAACCTCTAGGAGCAAACTAGAGTACTGAGGAGTCAAGCGGAGGAACTTGCGAGTGCACTTTCGTCCGAGCGGGCCTAAAAATAAAATTTATTAAGGCACTTAAATCAGATATAAAACAGGCATGCCAAGGTTTAAAGCGTTTCCGGCCATTAGCATGCGAGACTGGCTCAGCTGACTCAACATTATGAGCAACAGCTCTTCGCCTTCCAGACTGAGGCCTAACGTAACAAATCTATCTTCGCTGCCTCTGAAAAAGAGTTGATGGGACTCTACAGCGAGTATTAACAGGTAGCTAGGGATAGAGGAACTCTCTTGGCTTAGAACGAGCAACTCAAGGTTTTAAATTAGCGGTCAGTTGAGGAATGCCGTAACTTAAGAGAAGAACTTTTAGGTATCCAAAGGATCAAGGAGGAGCAAGAAAAATAATTGAAGGAAACCTGCCTTAAAATAAGGCAAAACGGGGAAATAAGGCAAGAACAGGAGCACGAGCTCAAGGGTCTAAAACTTTAGAATTTCAGGCTAAAGAATGAGATCAACAAGGCCGAGAGAGACCGGAATGTGATGGCCACCCTTTAGTGCAAAGTCCGGTCGATCTAGTAATGCCAGCGGGAAACCTAGGGAATATTCGAGGGTTAAATTAAGGAACTCGAAGAAAAAGTTCAAGCCCTTAAAATTTAAAACTTGTTGAAGCTCCAGGAGCTTCAGAACTGCCACTTCACTATTCAGCGTGAGCAGGCCAAGGCAGATAAGCTAATCTCAGACAACCATCTGCTCTCAGAACAAAAGGCCCAGCTACTGCTGGATATACAAAAACTAAACTAACAGCTGGAAGTAGCTAAACTGGACGACCACTTCTTCAAGCTAGAGACGAAAAAGAACATTTACACTTTAAAAGAAGGAGCTTAGTATGGTATAGATTTGCTGCTTAAATAAAAGAGTGCACTTCTGCAGGAGAACAGAGACCTTAAGGGAAAAATAGTGGCCCTGCAAGCCGGGAAGTCAGCAACCTTCGAAGATTTCAAGATGAAGGTTTAGGATAGCTGGCAGTTCCAGAACGCACAGATAATTACGATCGCCAAGGAGAGAGACGAACTCGCTCGGGCACTCAATAACGCCTAGCAATAGGCTAATTAGGCAAAAACCAAAATCACCTATCTCATGAAGCAAATTGACGATCTACGCTACTAAAACTAGGTCATCCGCCTTGAAGTTCCCATAGGCATCGTCCGCACTCAGAACGTCTGCTAAGGCCATGAGGTGGGGCGGTCCTTGATGCACCTGCAGAGTGAGAACAAGAGGCTAACGAAAGAACTGTAGCTGCTGAAGTCAAGGGAAGAGGAGTACGCACTCCATATCCGCGAGTTCACAAGGTGGAAGAGCCAGGTCTAGAACTTGTCTAAGCGACTCTGACTAATTACTGTATTAACTGATGAATTAAAAGAAAGTCGAGAGGAGACTGAGTGAGAAATTTTCATACAACGTCCTTGAGGAGCTGCTCAACGCCACAGCCGAGTGGAAGACTCTCCCTGAAATTGTTCGCCTCTCATTCAAGGCCGTCCTGGACCTACAGAAAGTTCACACCAAAGAAATTATAGGGCTTGGGGAAACCTGTGCTAAAATTGTGAGCAGGTAGGAAATAACAGGGATGCTTGCTCTGAAGGCTAATAGTCAAGACGTGACGCGTTGGATAACCGAGCTGTAATTGAATGTGCGTAAGAAGCTCAACAAAGACGAGATGGAAAACTCTCTGATGGAGTACTGCACGCGACTGGAAATGAAGAAAGAGCTAACAGCAATCAATAAGGAGCCCTCTTATTAGATTAAGCAAATTATTTAAAAGAACGAAGACTAGCGCATGGAGGAATTTCAAAAAGAAGTGGCAAAAAAGGTGGCAGGCTGTGCCACGCTTACTGAACTCCAGGACGTCTACTCCGTCTTGCAGAATAAGGTTAATCTGGCTGACTTCAACTAAACCATGGAAACCAAGGTCTCCAAGCAGAACATGATCACCATGCTCAATAAGAAGGTGAACAAAACCGATTTCTAGTAGTTCGTCAACAAGAACCTGATGGACTTGGAGGAAATATGTAGCACTCTCGAGTCTAAGATCGATGTGACGACCATATAAAAACTCACAGAGATAATTGAAAATAAAAGCGATCGCTGCGACCTCAACTTGTTCATGGCCAACGTGCAAGAAAAGCTCGAGCAGGTAACACATTCCCAGCAGTTGGACTCGCTGCGGGCCAAGCTGGTCCAACTCTAGCACAAGTTGTAAGGACTGAAGGAAAACTAACTGCGGCGAAAGGACGACCACTTTTCACTTTCGCTGGAAGAGGTCGATAAGAAGCTTAACACCCTTGAGGTCCAACTATCCTCTGACATATTAAAGCTCAATTAGCGACTTTAGCAGGTCTTGAAGAAGGTGTAAATCGGCGGCAAGTCCAAATTCGAAAGGGAGATCGAGGACTTTCGAGTAAGGCTTGAGGAGACCTCGCAGCGCAAAGTGGACCGGAAGGAGTGGATCGATTGGAAGAGCAGACTCATCACCCTCCTTGAGGAGAAAGTCAGCAGGGAGGAGCTTTAGTTCAATAACTAAAAAATTCTTACTGCCCAAGAGCAGAAGCAAAACGGCTTCACTCGCTAAATCTAAAAGGCATTCAAGAGTCTGGAGAACAATCTCAACAGCGAGGTAAGCCAGCTGGTCACCAAGGAGGTCTTTCAGAATGGGCTCAACAAGAAGGCCGATCGAGCTTAACTCCAGGAAGTCAACTAAAGCATCAATAAGCGCAAGAAGGACAGGTAGCTCAAGGACATTTTGTAAAGGGCCTTGGAGTAAATTTAGAACAAAGTTAACAAAAAGGATTTCGTGCAAGAAATTCAGTCTTTGAAGGCTAAGCTCACAGATCTAAAAGATTAGTGTTCCAAGCGTGCTGCCATTGAGGAAGTCTGCACACTCGTCGACGCCAAGCCCAACATCGACGACGTCAACTAGGCTCTCAAGTTGCTTCATTAGGAACTTGACCTTAAAATCGGATAGAATTAATTAAAAACTGTGGTCAACTAGCAGGCCAACGTCAACAGTTTCCTTTGTGCCTAAAATATTTTGGGGAGGTGGGTGTGGCGCTCGGGTGACCTCAAGGCGGGAGGCATGATCCCTTGGTAAGTTCAGGAGGCAAACCTGATGCCGGACAATTTCCTCTGGTAGAAGGAGAAAACAAGCATCCTGACGATGATCCCAGGGTTCTACGAAATAATCTTGTCGATTTTCTCCAGAAAAAAGCCTTCAGTCGTATTGATTGTCAACGGAGACCCAGTCCTAACTCTTTAAGCAAAGTAGCAGAGCCAAACTCGCAAGCGAAGGTTTGACACTCCCCTGACGGGTCATACCCTAAGGGAGGTGTTCATGCTCCCCGCCAGAGCGAGGCTTAGTGTGAGTTTCACGGGCGAAAGCACGGGCGAGGGCTTCATGAATGTCAGGAGGATATGATTGAGTTTAGAATCAGTGGGAATGACCATGACAAACTTTCCGTTTTGAGCATTTGGCTTTATGTCGCTCTTTGTCAACCTTCTGCCTCTCTAAGCGGTTGGTCTCATCGTCGCTGCTGCACGTGTCTGAGGAATCTGAATTTTATCCGTGCTTTCGGTTGTAGATGCAACACCTATTCGACTTTTTTTTGCCCATGTGCTAGTTGTCAACGACGTCTTCCGCCCATTTGATCCTGCGAGCTGGCTTCAGCTGCTCCTCGCTCCTCGGCTATGACTTTTATGGAGTCGGAGGCCTAAGGATTAAGGTCCCAAGCACACGGGTTTCTGTGGCAATTTGGGTTCGGGACATAATTGATTGTTGATGAGTTTTGTGCTGTTTGAGTCTGCAATGGGCTTGGCCCTGTTCGAGATCAAGGAATTGGACATCGTCGAGGCCACCCTCCCTGAAGTCCAGAAGCAGTTCGCTAAGTTTTCGCTGTTCACAAAGATCGTCCAGCTGAAGCATATACTCTTCTTCGACTCGGCTCAAAGTGCCCTAGACAACGCGTTAAAAATATCTGCAGCCAAACTCACTCCTGAGTTGCACTCGGTGCTGGAGCACTTACAGGCCGGAAAAAAAGTAAAGCCTGTTCTAGGAGTGGCAGACCCTAAACTTGCAAGCACGATATCTACAGAACTAGGCTTGCAGACTTTGAGCAGTCCCGTCATCCAGGAAATCTGCCGAGGAATCAGAGCTCACCTCGTACTTCTCCTCAAGAAGGACGGCCTCACTGAATAGGAGGTCAATAAGGCTCAGCTGGGCTTGAGCCATTCTGTCTCAAGGACTAGAATTTCGCTTGATGTCAACCGGCAGGATAAGCCTGTGATCCAGTCGATCGCACTCCTCGACCTGCTTGACAAAGACGTTAACACTCTGACGATGCGGATCAGGGAGTGGTACAGCTGGCATTTCCCATAGCTGATCCGGATAGTGCCGGATAATTACCTGTATCTTCAGCTGGTCAAGCTGATCGGAAGTCGGTAGCAGAGTGCTGTTACAGCCTAAGAACTACAGGAGATTGTGGGCAATTAGGATGTAGCTATAAACATCATTTAGGCAATGAAGATCTCCATGGGCCAAGAAATCAGTTAGTTCGACATCGCATGTCTGGTTGACCTTTGCGATCATGTCCTCAAGCTCTACGCATTTCGCAAAAGTATGCAGGAATACTTGGGCGATAAAATGAACCAAGTTGCTCCCAACCTCACCAAAGTCATTGGCGAAAGCGTTGCAGCAAAACTAATTTCTCATGCGGGATCGCTCACAAGTCTGGCTAAATATCCAGCCTCCACAATCCAGATTTTGGGCGCAGAAAAGGCCCTTTTCAGAGCGTTGAAGACAAAAACCAAGACTCCGAAGTACGGACTTCTTTATCATAGTTCTTTCATAGGCCGTGCTCCCACGAAGGACAAAGGTAAAATTTCTCGTTTTTTAGCAAACAAATGTGCGATGGCCGCCCGGCTTGACGAATTCTTGGTATGCGTAAATTCAGTTACCAGCCTAGTGATAAGTTCGGAAAATCCTTAAACACTCAGGTGGAAAGGAGGCTGCAGTATCTGGAGGAAGGCGGTGAGGGTGAAGTTGATGATAACTAAGCACTAATGAGTTAGGTCCTTAATGAACTTAAGGAAGAGGGACTCTACTTTGAGGACGAGAAGGATCTCAAGCGCAAACAGCGGAAGAGTCGAAAGCAAGCAGAAAAGGCCGAAGTCTAGCAAGCCTAGCAAGTCTAGAAAGTCCACGTCGTAAAGAAGAAGAAGAAGGCGTAGTGACTCATAAAATCATTTTTGGCGATGTTTCAGTTCCATGACCCGCATGTAGATGTGTTCGGGCTTGACTCCAAGCAGTTTTTCGAGACGGAGGATCAAGTCCATATCACAGTATTTTTCAGTCTTCATACCTTCCAGGATACTGATGATATGGACGAGCAGCTTCTATTAGCCTATTTCTCCTTAAACCTTCAGAATGCTCTTCACAATCTCCAAGAATTTACTCAGACTCTACAGACGCCGCCGAGTTTACATTAAAGTCCTTATCAAATCCTGCTCGTCCTTACTCTCCAGGAATGCCATCGCCTCGAAGATCTATGAAGTCCTTTTCAGGTCTTTGGCCAGCTCCTGCCGATGCTTCAGCAGACGAAGCTCCAGCGCATCGTGCATATCCTCCATGATGGCAGGCAGCAGAGCATTAAAGTCAAGCTGGTACGTCTTGCTCAAGTCTTCAACGAACTTCTGTTTTTCGTTGAGGATTATCTTCAAAGTCTAGTTTTCGACCTTCAAGGAATCTACTGAAGACAAGTGTGAGTCGATTCGGTCGACTAGCTCGGTAGGGGAGCAGCCTACCAGCTTTGTAAGGTGCTTTATGATCGCATTTAAAAATTGGCTAGTTCTTAGACTCTGCTTCAACTACTCGATAGTCTCCAAAACAGCTTCGTTGTCCTACAGCTCAAGGACCTGCCTTATCTTGACAAGTAATGAAGCGTTGGCGGCATTTTGGTCATGGGAATTCTTGTTGAATTATTTGTAGTACTGGTTGACAATTTGCTGATATTTGGACTTGTTGTCGTGCAGCTAGTTCTCAAGGTCGTTGATGCGTTTGGCCTGGAGTTACAGTGTCTATTTCTGGTCTTCTGCTAGGCGCTTGCTGATGGAGGACTCCAACTAAAAACTTTTGAGCTTGCCTGATAGTTCCATATTGTCGAATGATCTTGAGTTCTAATCTTAGAGCAGGTTGCACTGTCTCCGTAAATCCTCGCTCAGACAATGTTAGTATTTGATTTTCAAGGCCTGGTGGGCAGTTTCTAGTGCGCTATGGGCCTGGGTCAAGGCGGTGAGCTCGTTCTGGTAATACTCGAGGACGGGCATGAGCCTGCTCTCCTCGATGCCAGGCTTCCTTCCCAAGAATTTGATGAATACCTCTTAGATTTTGATTTTCTTTTTCTCAGTCTTTATCGGCTTAATTTATGTCTTCTCCTCCTTCCGCTCTCTTTACAGGGATGTCATCGCTTTCAGATTTGTCCTCGGCGCCACCACCTTCCTACTCTTTTACTTCTCCTTTTCTTTGCGGTAAAGTTCGGACTGCTCGAGTTTGAAGAGTAGGTCCTTATTGTCCTTCTGGAGAGTCTGGACCTGGGCCTTTATCGACTTGTTTTCCTTGGTGAGCATCTCGATTATGTCGCTCTGCTCCAAAGGCCGCATTTAAAAATGAATAATAACGCTAATAATCCCGACGGCTACGCAGCCCTCAATTCAAACACCAACCTCGACCAGCCCCAGCCCCTCCTCAACGACCTTGATTAGCACGTCCGCTCATCATTCATCAAAAAGGTATTCCTCATCGTTTGTTTCCAACTCCTAATCACCATGGTGATGGTGGTCTTGTCAGTCACTGTGTCCGGCTATGCAAGATTCCAGCAGGACCAGCAGTGGCTGATGTGGGTGCTTCTTACAGTGGCAATTTTCATATAAATTTCATTGATCTGCTTCAGAAAACTGGGTAAGTTAGTTCCATACAATTATTTATTGCTCACAGGCTTCTCTCTCTGTTAGGGCTACATTGTCGGCTACATAGCTGCGGAGGTCGGCCAGGACTCGGGCAACATCGCTGTCCTGATCAGCGTCATTATCACACTGGTTTTGACTGTCGCCCTCTCACTTTACGCCTATTTCTTCCCTACTAACTTTAAGATCAAGTGGGCAATCGCAATCTGCATTTCAGTCACTCTGTGCTTTTTGGGCCTCTTTTCCATCTTCTTCGCGAATAGGATCCTAGAGCTAGTGATCAGCTGCCTGGTCCTATGCCTGGTGTCAATCTACATGGTGATCGACATTCAACTAATTATGGGTCGGAAGGGCTACGGACTGAGCATAGACGAGTATATCCTGGGAGCGATGCTGCTCTACGTGGATATCATAACAATCTTTGTAGAAATTTTGGGGATGTTCAAAAGGAATTGACTAATTAATCAATGAATGACTCCGCTCGGTTCAAAAGGACGCCCAAGGAAAGCTCCGAACTCTTCAACGACACCAGGGCACTCTTCAGGGTCGACCCCAAGAAGGAGAACCAGCCCACCAACCGAAAGCCCAAGGACAAGCGATCTGCAGAGAAGGTGCGCAAAGAGCTCAACCAGACCGAGCAGTTCCAGAACCGTAAGCCCCAGCAGTATGAGGATCTCTACAAGCAAAAGAAGAGCTTGTAGTGCCTCCTCGAGGAAGCCAACAATTTAAACAAAACCATGCTCACCGAACTCTAAAAGCTCAAGGAGGACCAGCAGACCAAAGAGCAGCAGCTACAAACTCTCAACCAGCGCGACCGCGATAGAGTCGACCGCGGAATAGAGCGAGTGCGGATGCGCGAGGAAGACTCTGACTCCAAACGAAACCTGGAGCAGAAGCTACTGCACTACTTCCGCTAGTTGTAGGACAAAGACAAGGCGATAAAGTCGCTGACAAAATAGTTGTAGTAAAAATGCAGCAAGAACGAAAAAGGAAGCGATCGCGAGCGCGTGCTCGAGCTCTAGTAGGAGAACTCGAGCCTTAAGTAGTTCATCCAGCGACTCAAGGAGGAGAACGGAGTCCTCGGACTCTAGTCTTCCAGGCTCTTCCACGAGTCCAAAGAAAACATTTAAAAGAAGTCGGCTCTCGAAAATGCCATCAAAGGCCTTAAGGAGGAGAACCATAGGGTCACCGAGGAGTATGCCTCCAAACTTTAACGCATTAAGAGGAGTCTCCAAGATAAAAACGACAAGGTTATTGAGCTTTAAGAGAGGCTCGCAGAGTACGAGCTCGAAAAGCGGGAAGTTATGGGCGTGACCAGGCCTGACATGGAACAGCTGAGACAGGAGCTCGACAGGTAGAAATTCGCATCTCTGAAAACACTTAACTAACTGAGAGACAAATAGCGATGCATTCTCAGGCTGTAGGCCAGCCTGAAATAGCTTTAGGAACAACGCATTAAAGCATAACTTAATTTCAAAAGGTTGCAAGAATAGCAGTAGCGCAAGCTCGAGCTCCAGGGGATCAACCTCCGCTCGCTCAGCCAGACCTCCGAGGTTATCGTCAGAATGAACGACTAGCTCAGGAAATAGAGGGACAGGCTGCTAAGTCTGCTGAGCAAACAGACTAAGAACATCCTGCTCGTAGACTAGCCCTAGACCAAGGAGCATTCCCAGTCGATCACCATAATAAACCGCTTAAAAGGGTAGTTCGAATAGATTGCCTAAGAAATAGCGCCTATCCTGGAGGAGGTCCATCACGAGACTGAGTCCATCATCCTCCCATCTGCAGGCACTGATAGTCGCCCTCTCATCGAAAAGAACTCTATGCTCTCTAGAAATTTTCATTCCCCCTAGAACCAACTCTAGGTTTATAGGCCGCTGCTCACTAAACTGAGTCATCAGATTCGCTAACTCGGCCAACAACAACGACAGCTCAGATAACATTTGCCTAAGATATTTAACCTGCATTACTAGGAAATGAAAGAAAACCTAATAGAGAGAGGCGTTGAGTTGATGCAGACAGAGAAGGCCCTACAGAGTGCGAAATAGCGGCTAGTGATGGCGAGCGAGCAGATCCACTTCCTGTAGTAACAACTGCGTCTTAACTAATAAAAGAGCAACCTCAGAAAGCAATTCCCCGGAAATAATTAGAGGTAGTACCAACCAATCATAGACTAACTCGAAGATACTTTGAGAAAGAAGCAAAAGGTCATCAATTAGTTCGAAGCCAGATTCAAGCTAGTTGAAACTCAGCTGGCAGACCTGTCCAGCCAGCTTTACAAAAAAAATAGGATGCTTGAAGTCTATGATCAGGATAACCAATAGTTGAGTGCACAGCTGGTCGAACTACAAAAACCTATTCGTTCGGTGGCCCTACTGCTCTTCGGCTAAGAAAATGTCGACTTACCAAGAATTTAGTACTCGATAAAATGTATGTAGAAACAGCTGATTATCCTAAATGAGCAGGTCTTGCTTGAACGGTCTCTGAAGGAACAGGCCCTGGAGCAAAGGCAGGGAGTAAACATCGCAGAGCGGCTGAAGACGGACTAGCTAATCAAGAAGCGAATGCAGACAGTTCTAGTTCTAGAGACGTCAGTGCCGCCTTCGAAGGGCATATCCCTGCCAATAGAGGACAGTTACCTTCAGCTCAGCTAGTCCGAGTTTATCAACAGAGTGAACAGATAGCAATCCCTCATTAAAAACATCGAAGAGCAATTCAAGAAGTGTGAGGTACTGCTGAACTCGAGGACAATCATTTAATCAAGCAGGCTTTGGAATACCTAGCTTCTTGCAGGCCGGTCTTTCCGCAGACCCACTTCTCCAGATAACTCGCTTTTCAAGTGCCTCTACTACGGACTGGTGAGAGCCTTCTGGTTCACCTCCTCCAGACAAGTCTAGCTCATCGACCGCTTCAGAGAGCTAATTGAGGATGAGCAGGCGATGAGCAAAAAGCTCCTGACGGACTTGGACTAGTGCTATTCGTAGTATTAATTTGAACAGATACTCAACAGGGAGCCGCAAGTGGATGCGTTTTTGACTGACAAGCTCAAGGTCTTTGGAGAAGAGACCCCTTTGCTAACGGTAAAAACCATCGCAGACCGGCTGAGAATAAAATCAGGTGGCAGCGAGCGAGAGCTGTGGATGCTGGAGGGCGAGTGGAGATTCACGATGGCATTCGAGGAGGGGTGGCTGGTAAACGACAGGTAGTTCGAAAGAGAGTGAAAAATATCATAATACAAACTTTCCGTGATCCTTAAAGTGGGAATGAATTGTGTTGAACTCGCATAGCCTTCGGTGCTAGGATTCCAGCTCCCGCTTGAGGCGCTCGTTCTCTTCGCAGACGGCGCTGTAACGTCGCCGCAGGAGTTCCTCTTTATCCCCGATCTCGAGAAGTTCCCCCTAGCTGAACTCGATCACTCTCTAGGACTACTTGATCTGGAGCTTGAGTGCCTGGACTTTTTAAAGCTCTTGCTGAAGGGTGAATTGAGAGCGTTGGACTTCCTGTTCTTCCCGCTGGATGAGCTGGATTACTCTGTTCAGCTAGCCGCTTGATTACTCGATGTCCTATTCCAGCTCTTTGATCTTCAGCTCTTGATTGTGATACTCCTGGCGTTTTGAGGAGAGCTGCTCGTTGAGCTGCCTGGCCTCCGCGTCGAGCTGCTCCGAGGCTGCAAGCAGCTGCTGCTTCGTAGCCTCTTGAGACTAAAGTTCTTTCTGAAGGGACTTGAGATTGATGATTTGCTGGTCGAGTGCCTCGACTTGCATTTAGCATTACTGCTCGACTTCTTACCTGTCACGCCTTATGTTCTTCAGCTTCTGGGTCAGCCCAGCGTTCTAAGCCACTTGCGTTTAAAACTCGAGAGTGAGCTGGTTGGTCCGCTATTAGAGCGCACGGAGTTACTCATTGGCCTGGTGATTATTTGCCTTGAGCAGAGCGTTTTCTGAGTCAGTCCTGTCGATGATAGCAGTAACCCTCTGGATATCCGTCTTAAGCTGCTAGACCTCAGACTGGAGCAGCATGATCCTCTTGTTCTCCTCACGTTCTATTATCTCAGCCTACCGCTCCAACTTCGATTTGGTTTAGCAGGCCTAATGGAAATGAGCTTCGAGACGAGCCACTTCTTCATTAAGCCTGTAGTACTCCAGCTCGCCAGCCCTGAGTTGGGCCAGCTAATGTTTTAAGGCGGCGATGACCTGATTGTTGGAGTCGACCTTCCCCAGTTAGTTGCGCACCTGCATTTGAATTAACGATTTAAATTCACTCGGAGTTCTCCTACGATTCTGAGACGTCCAGCAGCCCTTCTTCCACACTCTCCATCCCCTGTAGAAACCCTCTCAGTCTCAAAAGCTGCAACAGCTTCACCAGACTCATGCTCTCCCTCTCCTTCAGCTCGTAACAGACCCCAATGAGCAGGACATCGAGCAAGTAGGTGGTAAGCAGATTGATCAGAAATGCTATTCCAGCGTACTGGCTGAAGGCCTTATCCAAGAGCAGCCATATTCCCAACATCGAAATGACGAACTATGTCATGAGTATGATGGTCCTCCACAGCCAGGTCTTGAGTTTAAATCGCAGCAGTCCGAAAACATAAAGAATGAAGCTGTGGATAATGATGACAGGCAGTGATAAAAGAAAAGTCTTTAGGCCCTGAGACTGGTCGGCAGACGACAGAGGAATCAGCAGGAGGACCTGCACGAACGCCAATAGCGCGACCTAGCAGGCGAACATCACAGTCTTCTCCAGAGCCTAATCCACGTAGCTCACATAGATGCTGTACATCGGGAAAATGGTTTTGATGAGCACCTCGTTGGCCAGCCCATCCTCGGGCTTTTACTTCTTGAGGATAACTGCCAGCAAGCTAGTCAGAAAGGTAAGCGATACCAAGACAATGCTGAAAATCATTGCGAAAGAGCTCACGATTGCATCAAGCCGATCTGCACTCAGACCCTTCTGCTAGGGCCAGACGCTTTCAACCTGTTTGATTGTGAACTGGTGGAAATTTCCGAAGGGGAGATTATTCTGGACATCAAAGAGGAAGGAACAGGTGAGTATTCCCTGGAGATAGGTGGATGTGGTGGTGGTGGTGTTATCTTCGCAGGAGTATGTAGTTTTTTTGGCAGGGTAGAGTCGGTCTGAAATAACTTTTAATCGGAGGCTTGTCAGAGTCGTAATAGCTTTTTGATTGATAGGAAAAATAAAATTGGCCTTCTGAAGGATCAGTTCGCAATGATTTGTCAGACAGCTCAGACGACTATTCGCAAACACCCACTCCTGGTTTGCCAGGTTTGGGTTTTGGATCAGGTTGGCGATAGCGTTTGAGTATTGAATTAAGTTGAAAGGCATGAGAGTCAGCAGCTTCAGGAGGGTCGTCGAGGGCTTGGTAAGAAAGAGAGGGTCAACTGCATTAATTACGGGCACAGTCAGAGTGGCCAGAGTCCCAAATATTTAAAGTCTACGGGCGTATTAAACTGGGTCAGTTGTTAATATTTAGGCTTAAGTGGCACAAGATGTAGGAAGGGCGGGGTATTGACAGAGAGTGCCCCTACTGCCTGTTTTGCAGACACACCTTCCTGTCTAGCACACTCCCTGACAGAGGGGACAGTCGGCCTCCTGGAGAATCCCTGCTGACCCGATGGATGAGGCAGTAGTATAAAGTTGCTGCATCCTAGCAAAAGTACACTCCTGTGCCTGAACTATTTGTATCAGAAGCAACATTGAAATTTAAAATAATCAAATCTAGTCCTGCAGATCCAGGAGGGCGTCCTCCATCCCGTTTTCGGACTGATACTACTCCTCAGTGATCTCCTCGTCGTCTTTAGTCTGGTCGGCCCTGGCTGCCACTGACTCCTTCTCGACTGATGTTAGCAGTGCGTGGGTATAGCTAGCAGCTGGAAATCCCAGCACCCACCCATACAAATTGCTGTAGAATATCTGAATTTCGAGTATGGCCTGAATTTTTTCCTTCATGAAAATAAGCTATCTCTCCTCGTCCAGCCGTTAGTATATGCCTGTCACAATGCCAACTAGAATCCCGTTCAGCATGAACAGAGCTACTACCACTTGTCCCAGCATTACGTTCAGGTAGCTCAGGAATTTTAGATCTGTTCGCTTTTAGTCGAATCCATCAGTGGAGACACTCCCGAAGTAGATGGCCTGAATGACTACAAGCATGGAGTCTGAGAGGGAGGAAGATGAGGTGAGTTGGAGAACAGTGGTGCCTGCAAATACGAAAAGGAGAGTGAAAAGGAGAATGAAGGAAGCGAAGGCGCCGATGCCCTTGACTATCTTTTGGAAGATGAAGAGAAAATGTCTTAAGTACTAAAAGATCTTGAGACAAAAGGCGACTCTCACGGAGCAGATGAGGACGATCGTGAACTTGAAGGCTGGAGAGCCTGTTCCCACGCTCAGCTGGATTATGTGGAATACCATCAGCAGCACTATCCCTAGCAAGTCCAGCCAGTTCGACGCATCACTTAAATAATCGCCTAGCTACTTGAAGGTCATTATCTCGTACAATATCAAGATAAAAACTAGGCCCAGGCCAAGGCCGTCCATCCACGTTTGCCCGTCCGATATCACCGAGTAGATCTGGAAGCTGTAAATAGCAGCAGTCACCAAGTAATTCAAGAAAAAGAAGACTGCATGTCGCTCCCAGAGGAAATCCACTATCAATGAAGCATCCGACCTTATGATCTTTTAATTGAGACACAAATTGTAAGAAGTGAGTAGCTAAATGAGCTAGTTGCTGCCAGCCCCCAGGTCGACTCCCCTGCCTAGTGTAACTAGTCTCACTGCCTTCTTGTGAAGAATGCGATCCTCTCCAGGCAGAGAGTAGGCATAAGGAGAGGGACTTTCGACGAGCATGATAGGATGAGCTAGCTTCTGAAAATGAGGCTTCATGTCAGAAGTAAAGAAGCTGCAAATGTAATCAGCGAGCAACTTGGCATCGATGTTGTAATAGAGCTTATCGTAGATCCCTTTAGAAATGCGGGAGCGAATGAGAGTCTCGACAATGCCGTGCTCCTGCTCGCGGATTGCGTACTCAAGGGGAGGCAGACTCAAAAAGAGGTGGTCGGCCGTGTAGGCCTCCAGAGAATATTCTATCATGTAGGTGATGATCCGGTCCTTGCGGTAGAGCACTGCAGCGTTGAAGTAAAAAAGGCTGTTACTTGAGTCCAGGAGGATGAAGTCCAGACTGCTCGGCTCCACATTACCCTTTATCATGTTGAAGTTTATGATCTGCGCGTACGAGAAATGCTACTTCAAGCGATCAACCAGTCCCCCCTCCCGCTCGAAGTCGGGTTCCAGCACTCGCTCAGTAAGCGTGCAGCCACCGTAGTTGTACGACTAAGCAGGCTTGAGAACTATTGACTGCTTGTCCTAGCTTATGTAAACTAGTCCTCCGATTTAGCATTCGTGGGTGAACTGCTTGCAGCTGAAGGTGTCCGACCAAACTATGACTGATCTGCCGTCGCTAAAAATGAATCTCTCTTTGTCCAGCATCTACAGAAAGAGTATCTCACTTGAAAATGGTCTCAACTTGCGAAATTAGAGACCTAATTTTAGGTCGAAAATCTTTATCACGCCAATCAAGCTGCATCCTAACAACAGCTCTCCCTTGGCGTCTACCCTGAGCAGGCTGAGTCTTTCGGGTTTGGAGTTGATGCAGAGGGGGAGTGGTTCGGCCTATCTTTTCAGGAAAAGTCCGCAGGCAGAAAAGTAGAGAGTAGTCTCGAACTCGACAAGGCCAGAAATCCAGCAGTATTTGTTCAGCACTCTGTAAATACTGATTTTCTTACCAGGTCGAAACACCAGTATTTCACGATGATTGTACTTGAGGATCACAACTGCAAACTGGCCCTGTCCGGAGAAGAGCAAAGCCGGTTCCGAGCAGCGGAGCAAAGAAGTATTTTCTGTGCTTTATATACGGCCGGCTCTGACCTACAACCCTTTATAAACTTCCTCACCTTTTATCCACTTGGATTCTCCGCCACTTACGACCATGTACTCTGACTAATCTGCTTGAAACAGCAGCACGTTCTTCACATAACTGTTGCAGATCATTTGGAATTAGTTGAAGCCTCTCTATTTGCGCCAGATTGAGCCGTCCTCCTGACTGCAGACAAGTATTGAGTTTTTGGTAAGAGCAGGTAGGATATTCTGAGACTACTTAAAATAGTGGATCCTCTTAGATTTCGAACTGTTAATTGTTAAAGAAATTCCAGCAGCCCCTCCTTCAGGTTTCTTTACGATTATGTAGAAATGAAGGACCCTTGGTCTAGAACTAACAAGCTACTATAGGTTGCAGCTGACAGTCCTGAGGTCGACATTAAGGAGAGGTAGCACTCGCAGTGGATAGCCGATTTCGCAGACAGCTCGCTTATGCCACAGAATTATCTAACTTTGGCTAGAACTCACATTAAGAAGGTGGCGATTGCAAGAAACCAGTTTTATAATGCGGACTGGTTTGCTATGGATCTAACAGTATTTCTCGACTTCATTGCCGTTGCCATCGTATCTATTGACGCTGCCTCGCTAGTTACCAATGATGATTTGACCTAGGACAGGAACAATGACAGTGGCCGCGTTGAAGAGCTTCATGCTGATGGAAGTGTCGCTCGACTAAAACTATTTACCCACTTTCTTGACATAAATCATTTTAAGCGTCGTGAAGACTGTGCACTCTTCGTTCTAAACCCTTATCTTCCTGACCTTGCTGTCGAACTTGTGCTTGTAAATCCTCAGATTCCCGTATTTCTGCTGCAGCTCTTGGTTTACTCTTGGCTTAGGGTTGGGGTCATATCCGTACAGGGGCTGCTCAGGGCTCTATTCAGGGGAGTATAGTTCCCAGTACTTGACCAGTATGACTTATTAGGAGTTCACAAAGGCCAAGCACTGAGTGGTCTAATCGAAGTACCAGTCGGGTTACTGAGTAAAGGTGATACTAAACTAGCCGACTCGAGTCCTAGCGTTGCCTTTATCAGTTTTCTAGGCGATGACTTGGTAAGTAAGTTCCTAACTGGAGAGAGTAAACGAAACTTGATTATTCCACAAATAGTAGTCTTGGAAGGAATAGCCTTTAGCCACAGTAGGCTAGAAAGGTGTCGAGTAGTATGAGGGAGTGAGGGAGGACTCCTGGATAGTGAGAGAGGTCAGTTTTAGTCCTTCTGAATCCCTAATCAAAAGTTTCAAGGAAGAAAAATCAAAATAGAAGAGGCGGACGACCTCGACCTCGCACTCAGACAGACTGAGCTCGAGTGTCTGGTTGATGGCAGCCTCAAGCTCCTCCTACTAATTCTCTAGACTCTATTTTTAGAATTACATTCTTATTCAGATTTTCAATAGCTACTTGAACCAGTAGTTCACCTCCAGCCGCCCGTCCTCAGCCAGGTCCGTCACGTGCACTGCGTTACGAACTCGGTCTTCACCTAATTTTGCCCGGAGACTTTGTGGGCGGAGGGCTTTGGCGATTGCGGGGTCGGCTGGTCCTGAAAAGGCTCTGAGCAAATTGACGCAGTTTTCTTGCCTAACTTCGAGAGCCACGCAGGGCCCATTGGAGTTATGCTCAATTACCTCAGTGATTTAAGGGAGGACACCTTTGTAGCAGTCGAAAAACTAAATATTAATTTCGCGGTCGGCCCAGAACATCTGCATCGCGCTGATCTCAAATCCCGCCTGCAGCAGTTAGTTTACCAGGCTTCCCAGCTTTTTATCGGCGATGATGTGCGGCTTTATAAGACATAATGAGCACTAGCTCAGGATGGGTTGACTGACGATAGCTGAGCTAAATATGTATTAAATCTATCTTTTGGCTGAAATAAGACTGTCGCTGCCATGCACTGCATTCTGTGTTCCATCCAGACCATACAGTGCTCTTAATGATTTAGGAGCCTTTTATTTGGCTGTTAAAGAGTTGGTCGGACCGATAAGATCCCTCCACCTTTTGACTGCGTCGACTCCGATGAGTTCTAGGCCGACCAGGAAATCGCTGGTGATGAAGGCGAGCAGAGTGGGAAAGAAGTCCTTGTTGACGTGCTCTTGGTAGAAGAACTTAGCCTGTGATTAACTGAATCTGAACATCTTTAGATTGGCGATCCGCAATCCGAGCGACTCGATAGCAGAGATAATGTTGCCGATATTCAGGTAGGCGTTGGGCTTGATCATCGCCAAGGTGCGTTCAGACATGCGTTACATTTCCTGTCTGGTGAACTGCTCAGCGTAGTCGATGATGCGCAACTGCTTGCTGAAAATGTTTAGCACATTGCCTATGAATAGATCCTCGAGCTTGTAAGTGGAGACAGTCCTCCTGAGGAAGACAGTCTTCTTACCTTCCTTCAGCTAGAGGATTTCGATGGCGTTGTCGAAGCAATGGAAGACAAGGTGCAGGCGCTTTACCACGTGCGACTGCGTGTTGTACCACTCCACTTCGAACACGAACCGTTTCTAAGACATTATTTAACAACAACACCCTTTATTATAATCGATCGTTATGAAGATCAAGGCCAAACGCAAATCCTCATACAACCCGCTGGCAAGTCCCCTTAACCACGCTCTCGAACTCGCCGTCTCCAGAGCTGCCGCGCTAAACTCCTCGCAGGTTAACAGCTCCTATATTCAGAACCTAGCCTCCTCCAGATCCCGAGTGCATTCTTAAAGGACTCCCAACAAGCGAGTCAGCCAGTCGAGAGTCCGCCAACGCAGCAAGTACCACCCCTAGGTCTCCGCCTTTCTCAAAAAGTACTTCAATGTTTATGAGTCGGACTCCATCAATATCAACGACTTTATTGATGCACTCTGTTAAGAACATTCTGATTTGTGGAGGGGACAGCAGGCCGTGCTCGAGGAACTGATACCCGTCATACAGCTCAACCTTGCGAACGAGGACGGGACTCTGGATAGCAATCGTTTCCGAACAAGAACTGCCTAGAAGGGGATCTTAGGAATGCTGACATAATTGCTAAAAGAACTGTAGAAGGATGGGGAGTAATGCGGAGAGGACGTGAGAGGGGTGATCGGAGGGTTCGTGGAAGAGATGTACAAGAAGCTATAAGACGAGCTTTATGCCAAATTCAATACCTAGCTACGTCGAATGGTCATAAAGGCTAAGGAGGCATAGCGTCTGCTCAAGGATGTCAACGACAAGATCACTAATAATTACCATCTCTTCCAGCCTAGGAATGCTTAGATCGGCAAGCAGCTCAAATCTCAGAAAGCTAAGACTTCTGCTCTCAGGACTGAGAACGAGCGGCTCTTCAAGGAGAACAAGCGGATGTCCGACAAGATCGAACAGCTATACGCTGAAATGCAGGATCGACAGCGTTAGGAGTGCTATAATAAATAGAACAAAGGGGGGCAAGGGCAGTTGAGAGGCTGCCGATGAGTGAATTAATAATATTAATGGGCAATTCTTCTTAGGAAAGCGTTGTAACGTCGGAGTTCCCGATTCAGAACTACCTTAACAGAGGCTTGCAGCGGGAGGAGGTCATACAAATCAGGCGTATCTGGGACAGTTTCGCTCCCGCCAAGGACTCCATCTCCACCGAAAAAATTAAAAAACAATACGACAATGCAGGCAAGGTGGTCGAAAATATGTTCGGCTCTAGACAGCAGATCACCTTTGACGAGTTTTTTTAGATTTACAGCAGGTATCTGCTGTAGGAAAAACGAAAGAGAGGAGGAGATGGAAAGTTTATGGACTCGAGCCAGAACGATGCAAGCTGTCTGTTCTGTCCGATGACTACGGACAAGGGAATGGTAGCATCTTGAGATGAAACTACAATCTCCTTAGTAATTTGAATGGGATTCCTGAAAATAGTTCGAAAAACCAAGCAGAAGGAGAAGGAGATGCGCATCCTCATCCTCGGCCTTGATAATGCTGGCAAAACCACCATCCTCAAGAAGTTTAACGGGGAAGACACCACCCAAATTAGTCCCACTCTCGGCTTCAACATCAAGACTCTTGTCTACCAGCAGTTCAAACTCAACTGTTGGGATATTGGCGGACAAGCCACTATCCGCTCCTATTGGAGGAATTACTTCGAGCAGACTGACGGACTGATCTGGGTGGTCGATAGCTCCGACAAAATGAGACTTCAGGACACTCGCTAAGAGCTTCACAGTCTATTAAAGCAGTAAAAGCTGATTGGAGCTACTTTGCTGGTCTTTTGCAACAAACAAGATATTTAAGGCGCCCTTACGCCTTAAGAAATAAAGTAGTTCCTGGGCCTCGAATAGCTCTCAAAAAGGCATTGGGGATTAATAGCCTGCAGCGCGAAGAGCGGAGAAGGACTGTTGGAAGGGGTGGATTGGCTGGTAAGGGACATCGCCAGCAGAATTTTCATTCAGAATTGATGATTAACAGCATGATTGTAAAAGCCTGATAGAATAATAAGCATGTATTGAACGGCTAATATGAACAAGCATTCAACTCGATTAATTGGCTTTGCAGCTGACCAAGCCCCAGGCTCTTCGTTTTTGCAGAATTCATTTTTTATTGATGAGCATTATATACAGCTTATAGTCACTGCCCAAGGAGGTTACCACTAAGTTCAAACTCACTCCTCGCTCCTGGGAGGCTTTGAATAGGCTGGGCGTCCGCAGGGAAGACTTGCTGACCAAGAACGTCAACGATATCAAAAGGCAATATGCCGATGGTGAAACTGATCCTGCGCTCCTTAAAAAACGGGTTGAACACTAGGAGCAGAAGCGATTAGATTTGCTGGGGAAGGCCAAAGAAGTTAGGCAGGAAGTGCTTATCGAGGAGCGTAACGGGAGCTGGGTGGCAGGAGGTCAGCAGAATTCAATGTTTCAGTCCAAGATTGGTTCAAAGTAGAAAAGTTCTCTGATTGAGAAAGAGCTAAAGCAGCTGTAGCGTATAAAGCTCAGACAGCAGAAGTAGATCGAGCAGACAGTGGAGTATGAGATGAAGCTGCAGGAAATAAGGGAGGTAAACGAAAAAAAGATGGCTGAAAACCGCTAAAAGTAGCTCAGGAGAGAGCGTTAGCTCATCAAAAAACGCGAGGAGGAGGAGCTACTCAGGAAGGAAAAAGAGGCATAACTGAAACGTAGACAGTAATAGGAAGAACAAGCTCTCAAACGCAGGATGGCTGAGCAGGCCTAGCGCGAGAAGGTCCAACGCTAAAAATAGAAGCAGAAACAACTTTAGAAATAACTTTTGAACAAAAAGATGTAGGAGGAGAGGCGAATCAAGCAAGAGGAATTTAAGAAACAGACTGAAGAAATCCTGAAAAAACAGCAAGAGCAAGTTGAAAAAAAGAAGCAGGAGATGGATAAGAAGCAGGCTTAGCGAATAGCAGCGATGGAGGAGGTCAACCGCAAGAAGCACGAGGAGGCCTAGCTAAAGCGGCTATAGCAGGAGGAGAAGCTGAAGCAGGCTCGGTAGCGGAACTAGCAGGAGCTGCAGAAGATAAAGGAGGACTTCGAGCTTCGTTAGCAAAAAAATTAGCAAAAAAGACTCGAATTCTAGCGGAAAAAGAGATAGCAAATCTAGGAAAATAAGAAGCGGGCCGACCAGCAGGCCGAGAAGATGAAAGAAGTCTTCGTAATTTACTCACCAGGAACAGAACCAGGTCCTCGAAGAACGTCGCAAGCAGGAGATCCTCAAACGCACTTAAGAGGCCGAAAAGAGGAAAAAGGAGCTTGAAGTTCAGTACCTTCACTAGCAGGAGGAAAAGAAAAAGCAATAACAGCAGAAAGAGGAGGACCGCAAACTGGTGAGAATCGCGTACGAAAAGCAAATGTAAGAGCACAAGAATACCATCCTCAAAAAGATTCAGGCCAAGGACAAAGTCCTCATGGAGGTCCAGGAGTCAAGGATGTACGAGATCAAGGAGAAGCGCAACTAAGATCTTATAAAACGGCTTGATAAGAAGGAGAACGTGGAAAGAATTATGCGCATTCAAGCCTATGAGAAATAGAAGCTCATGGAAAAAATAAAAGACAAGATGACAAGAGCCTAAGCCATAAAACTGTAGCGCGAAAGCATAATGGACCAGCGTGCAGCCATGAAGCGATCGATCGAGGCTTAAAAACGCGACATCATGGAGAAGATCGAAAAAGTCAAGCTGGGAAAGATGGAGCCTAATAAGATCTTGTAGAGCCTGTCAGTCCAAAGATCGAGCAAGATCAAGCCTATTTAGTAAAATAAGAATAGTATCCAGAATTCGTCGATGCCTTCTCTGCCGAAGCAATCTCCTTAAAAGGCAAAGAAGCTAGCACCAGTCAAACCTGCACAGCCTCCCATTTAAAAAAAGCAAGCCAGTGTCCCTGAGTTGGACTTGAAAAAGTAAATCTAGAGATTAACTTCTTAGCACAACAGATAGATGCTAAAAGTGCTTTAAGAGTAGCAGTAGGCCGAGATGAAGCGGTAGGAGCAGTACGAAAAAGCCGAGGGCGGTGAGCGGCGCAAGCTTTAGAAGTTATTCGGACTGTAGCGAGGGAAGGCACAGATGAGGATCCAGAAGCTGGCGGACAAGCAGGCCCTTGAGATGCGCAAGCTCAAGTCAAGAAAGTGACATAGAACAAAGGATTTAAAAAAATCTTCATAAAATAATAACATTGGGAGGCAAAGGCCCTTCCATCATTCCCACCATTTTTCTCAAGAGGATCTTCTCGATTTTCCTCGCCCATCCTTTGTCAAGTTGAGAAGGCCTCAACAAATGGTTCCCGTCTAGTCCAAGAATTTTTATTTTGGTCCCTTCGAAGCCGTCTAACTCATTCTCCAGGTCAATATCGCAGAAGTATGCCTTCAGACTCAACATGTTCGGCAGCTTTGACAGTTTGAATATCGTTTTCGATCCCAGGGAAGGGTTGTGTGAAATATCCAGACATTATATTTGGTCCAGCCAGTGAGATAAGAGTAGTTTATCAAGTCTAACAGGGGTGAGGGTGCAGGTGGACAAAGAAAGTACCCTTGTGCTGGGCGGCAGAGAAGTTAGCTAGAGTCCCTTGATCTTAAGCTTCAGCTAGTGGAGCTAAACTAATTTGGGGAAGCAGGACTCAAGATCCTTTATAATGCATCTCTTCAATGCTAGATATTAGAGCTTAACTAGTTGTTAAAGCTGATGCCCTGCCACCGCACATTCGCTGATGGTGAGCTGTCGTAGACGATCCCAGAAGTTTATCTTCTAGAGACTCGTCACGGTCCTTCGGTAGTGTTTCTAAGGCCAAGGCTCAAGATCCTAGAGGCTGCTGGCAGCGACTGCGATCTACTGTTTCTGGAGACAGTTTCTAATGAAGCGAGTAAGTCGGAATCCGTATTTCTTTTGAAAAAGCATTATTTCCCGTAGACCTGCTGTCAAAGAAGTTAGGCTTTTATTGAGCCCTATTTGGAGGAGGCTCAGTCCAAGCTGATATGCCATCACTTCTTTGGCGCTGTAGTCTTAGTAGCGATGGTAAATTGCTGATGCAAACTAAGGTGGACTCTGTAGCAATAAGTCCTAATATTCAGCGCACTTGAAAAGTTGGTGCTTAAATTTTTTGAGGTGGCGAACGTATGAGTATTAGCCTAGCATAATGCGATCGCTGTTGAAAAATAGATTGTTGAGAGTGCAATCCCTGAGTAAACCTGCCTAGTCTAGGGCCAAAATAGAGACTACAGCCTAAACTGTAATTTTTCGCATGAATTAGAGGGGCAGACTATTATTTTTAAAAGTTCTCCTCGCCAATTATCGCAGAGGCTAAGCCTGTTCGATGAATACAACAGCTTTAAAGTTTTTGGATTAGCTGTCTTCAAATTCGAAATGCGTTTCGAGAGGTGTGATTTAGTGGCCAAGAAGGGCGAGCAAAGCTGGGTGTGAGTTAGCCTGTTTGTTCGAAAAGTCCTGAAGGAACAACTGGAGCGAGGCTTAATTCTGGATGAAATACTAACGAGATTGCCCAGTCTGCTCCTAAAATCTCTGAGACATTCTTGAAATCAATTAATTGAAGATACTGAGCAGGCCTGCAACGACTTTTATTTATTAGTTTATGTCCAAATTAAAACCATTATGCATCTTCCATCCTCAGGCTCTCGTTTCGTTTTGTGCTGCCCGTAGCCCCCTCATCAGCCTCCTGCTACCTACCTCTCTGTCCCCGCTGTCTTAAAGATCATCAGCACGAACACATTAAGTCTAGAGACGAATCCCGCATTATGCCCATCAAGGACTGTCTCATAGAGGCCCAGAAGTCGATCGAGCAGCTTCGTAATAAACTTCAGCAATATAGCTAGTCGATCGTAACATGCTAACCAGAAAGAGCAGATATCATGCGAGCTCAAAAGCAGCATGTTTATCCGTAAGCAATAACTCCTGCAAGAGACCGAGCGGGCATTTGATTCGGTGATCGAAAGGATAACACTGTAACGGATCTAGCGGGACCCAGCTATCTTTGAGAGAACAGACCACATCCGACACAGGATCTAGTAAATTTAGGGGCTTATGTCGAGGGATGAGTCATGCATGCGAGGCTTTATTCAGCTCCTCCTTTAAGAAAACACGTTTTTCCTCAAGTTCTAGCAGCTACACTCTTAAAGACTTAGCTAGCAAAATATTTAGCTGGTCTGGAAGCGAGGCTTCAAGGACCGACTTTAACAGTTCATGGCTCATTAGCTGTCGCTTAAGAGCAAAGACTAGATTTTGCGAGACTCCTCGGAGTTGCTGCTCCCTAAAAATAGCAAGGCTACTGCGTATTTTACCGAACAGCAGAGACTTATCCCTGATGAAAGCTAATCATACAAGATCGCTAATTCTAAAGTGATAAAAACCAGCATCAGGGCATCAGACAGAGTGCTAAAGAACGTGTACCATCACAGGAAGGAGAAGAGGCTGCTGGACTAAAAAAACTAGGAAATTTCGACAAGGAGCATCAGTCTGGGGAATAGCCCAAGTTTAAGTGCGAGCCTTAGCCGATCGCTGTTAGAGGCCAGGAACCCTCGACGCGGATGGCACTAAAGCGCCCTGGAGGAAACAAAAAGGTTTCTAGGCCCATGATCAGATAATAAGTATCCTGAGGGAATTCAAATTATTTTTAAGCTCCTCGATCCAGCTGTCTGGAAACTTGGGCGCGTACACTTCCTTCTCGTCCAACTGCTAAGCCTGCTTCTTGTTCTTGCGTTTCCGCCGTTTCCTTGCCTTCCCATCGCGGGACTGCGTTTTTTGAGCATGTTAAGAGAGTTCGGGTGGTGATATAGATTGCTAATGGGAATCTGCGAGCTGGCGGTACATGTACTCCTGGAGGTAGTAGTTGTAGGTAAGGAACTAGCAATGAGCAGTTAGGAACGAACCCTTCTAGGACTATAATTCCTCAATAAATTAAATAAATTTGCGAGAACTGCCTTTTAATTGAGCTGAGGACTACAAGCGGGTGCTGCTCTACCCCCTCCGAGCCTGATCTTTTGACTCGCCCTTGCCTCTTTTGAGCAGGCTGTTGAAGAACTCCTCCTGGAAGAAGGGAGGACAGGAGAGGAGGGCGTTAAAAAGTAGGGAGCCTTCAACTGTGCCATTGGCCTGCTCGAGATCGAGTTCCCAGTCTTAGATGTCCTACTCAATAAGAAATGACATTATAAAAATTGAATCTGGGGAGACTGGGATCAGTCGCTTGATAACATCCTTAATTTTATGATTTCAAAAATTAAGACGCAGTTGGAGCAGTACGAGATCAACATCAAAAAGCGCATCAAAGACCAGAAGAATCGCGAACGACAGCTCTCTCAGGAACGCCATAACTTGCATAAAAATGAGAGGCCCGCCGACTCTTTAAAGCGGACAACTAACCACTTCACTATCTAACGGGAGTCCAAACCCTCCTAGAAAAAGGCGAGGTCGAGCCAGAAGCAGGGCAACCTGCTGTCAGGGTGCGTTGGCTACTTTATCGACAGCGCGAACATCCTGTGCCAAATAATATAGCAGAGCGGTCAGCGGGACAGCTAATTTGCCTTACAGATCTACAAAAAAGACCGCCAGAATTTGTAGTAAGTGCTGAAGACCTTCAACGAGAAGGACAAGCTTTATGAACCTGAGAAGGTCAATTCCTACTTGCTCTAAAATACCACTCTCAGGAAAGAAAACAGCTAGCTTAAGAAAGAGCTTTTTATCCTGCAGGCTGAGCTCGAGTCCCTTAGGACCATCTCCGTTGATGTTAGGAGGTCATCCTCCCGTGAAAAGGAAAAAGTCAGGCCGGATGTAGACAGAAGGAGCCATTCCAAGAAGCCTCTTTAGCGAGCAGAGATGCAGCTCAAAAAGTTGAAAAATTTGCTTAGGGGCATGGGCAATTAGAAAATTCTGTAGTACATCAATATGGTAGAGCAATAAGCTTTCCTTAACTAGGACCTGCTTAATTAGCAGGATCGATCTGCCAAGAAGAACAAGGAAAATAGACTAACTGCCTGCATCGATACTCAACTCAAACTCTTTACTGAGCTGCGCAGTCAAAAGAAGGGAAAATTAAGTTAGTAGATAAGGAGTCAGAAGCGAGCCTCAAGGCCGATGATGCAACTGGCAGGAGTGCTAGGTCTGTAATTCAAACCCCATGAGTAGAACGAGTTCATGTAGAGCGTGTACAAATAGGTGCTAAAGCTGCGGGAGAAGGTGTAGAACGAGGAGAATAAGCTCCGCTACAAGAAGAACGAGAAAGGCTTTATAGACAAGGATTAGATTATCAAAAAGCTGCAACGAACCATCAATTAGATGGAGAACTAGAGACTCTCCTTGCAGAACCAGCTTTAAATTTAGAAAATTGGCGCCAGGGAAAAGGCCACATTTGACGAGGTCCTGCAGGAGAACGAGCAGCTCAAGGAGGACTTGCAGCACATCTACCTCGCCCTTAAATAAAACTGCCTCAACACAGGGCTAGCCAAAGTCCCTGAGAACGAACTGCAATTCGAGGACATTCTCTAAATAATTTTCAAATAGCTTCAGAACTCAATGACTGCAAAGTAAAAGGAGCACGAGCTGGCAATGGATAACAGTTAGCTCCGCAGTTAGTTACTTTAGAAAAATACCTAGATTATCAAGCTTGGTAAGGACAACCATTCCCTTCAAAATAAACTCACTCTCTGCGAACACTAAAATAAGGAACTCACTGATAAAAAGCAGGAACTCCTCAAGGACGTCAAAAAACTCAGCAGTCAGTTGAATGAGGCGACAATCCAGCTGAACAACTAACGGAACACCACGAAAGAGAAGCTGTAGAGACGGGAGAACGAGGGACGGTAAACGTAAGAACGATGCAGGAGAGCAGTTCGGGAGAAGGAACGACTTCTGAACGAGGTTAAGGTCAGCTAGCAGCACAAGAAAGAGTTGATAGATTAGATCAGGATTTTAAAAGAAAACCTAATGGCCTAACACTCCGCCAAAGCCAGGCTCCAGGAAGAAAGGCTTCAGCTTCAGCAGATCAAGGAGCGCCTTGTTCTCAAAGCCGATTAGCAACAGATCGAGGCAAAACTTTTATCTGAACAGGTTAAGCACACTCAGGCTAGGAACTAGACCCTCTAGCAAAAAATTGTAAATTTGGGAGACACTCTCAGGAAAACAGAGCAGATCTTCACAGAACGCTAGAACTAATTCAAGCAGGCCATCGACCAGCTCCGAATGGAGTACTCGTCTAACTTAAAGAAAATAGACGAGTAGCGCGAGACTCTGTAATAGGCCATCAGCCAGCTCAAGAGGATGAACTAAGGGCTGAGGATTGAGTCTGCCTCGTTGAGATTGCAGAATGAGCAGCAGTCTATCTAGAACAAACTCCTCAAGGATTAACAACTAAACATCAAGGCCGACCTTGTTAGGTTTTAGACTTCTCGGTCCAAGATTTAGATTGATTAGATAGTCTTAGCTGAGGTTGTCGAGCCCATCGGCTCTCTTGGACAGAGTGAACTGAGGTTGGAGGGAGAAGTGACCGAACTCACTGCTAAGTTGGCCAACTAGCGCATGGAGGTTCAACGTCTTTAATCGCAGGCGTTCGAGAACAAGATGTAGCTAAATGAGATGTCGGCCTCTTTAGAATAGCTCAAAGAGAAGTAGCAATATTTAATAAAAAGTCTAAACTAGAAAGAACTTGCTTGGGAGACGAGACTTGCCCAGGCCTAATAAGCGATGCAAAAAGAGAGAGAGGAAATGTAAGAGAAAAATGACAGACTCGTCTAAAAATTGAATGCAGCTTTAAAGTAGAGACTGGAGCGGTAGGAGTAGCTGCTCTCAGTCACACTCGCCCTCGATGACTTGAAAGTTAAAATCTCTGAAAGCCAAGTCCTCAGGTAGCGAGCAGTAAGGGAGCGGGACTCCCTCAAGGAAAGATTAACTCACAAATAAGAATAATTCGCCTCACTTCAATCTTTAAAAAAGCCTTTGCTACAAATATTTGAACAGTAAAACACTCAGTCCTGCCAAATAAATGAGAAATGTATTTTAGCCTGCAGGAGCACAGAACAGCTTGACTTGGTTGGAATGATGTTAAAATAGGAGTCTGTTCAGTGTTAACAGACTATTACACTCTAGACTAGCTGCAATCACGATTCACAAACAAGCAGCACTGGAACTCAGAGCTAGGAAGCAGAGAGAGAGTAGAAATGGACTTAGTGCTGTACATAGATGAAGTAGCTAGGATTACAAATAGATCGGGAAACAAACGACCAAGACTCCCAATGCTAACAATCTAACTAGCTTTTAGAGAAGGTAGTCACCTAATCTTGCTATTAGATTTAGGCCTATTAATTAACTTTGGAGGCAGGTAATCTCTCGCTTTAAGTTGATCGCATTTAGGCCTTCTAAATCCCTTCAGTCCTCACAGCAGACACCTTTGTCCAGCACCAACCCATCTCCATCCATTAATTCGTTCAGACTGATCGAGTGGAGGCTATTCCTCAGTAATAGATTATACATCTGACCTCAGTATAGCATATCCCTGGGGTCTGCACTCACAGCCAAACAGACTCCAGCTAACCAGAAGAGACTGAGATGCGTTCAGCGATTAGAAAAGCTAGCATAACGGAATCATCCCTCCGATTCAAGACCAAACAGCTCTTCAACAAGATTTAGGCCTACCAGTAGCTAGCTGGATTCCTCAGTACGTTAGGATAGTCCACTGACGATCTTTAAGACATTATGAGCCATCAGGAATAGTGTCTGCTCTCCATACGTGAGGCTCTACGCACCAGCCAGGAAGTCAATAGTGCCATGTCTCCGCACAGTCAAGAGGACTTGGAGGAGGACAGCGTGTGGAGCCTCAAAATTCAACGAGTTGAGCTGCTGAAGGAAATAGAGCTGCTGCGCTCATAGATTTAACTATGCAGGAATCTGAGTTGTCAGCAATAGAACAATCTAAGAACGTTGACAGCTAAACTTGAATCGAAGTCTGAGTAGCTTGAAGAGTAGCTGAAGCTGCAGTCGATGAAGTGCGAAAACTACAAAGGACTACTTAGAGGAATCCTCAAGAAGGTCGCTGTTTAGGAAATTGACGACTCCTTGGAATTTGAGGATATGCTGGTCGTCGCAATTTAAAAACTGGACCAAATCCCAGAATCGAGTTTCAGAAACTCTCAAATAATGTCAGCCAGCGAGACTCGTGGCCATAAATTTTAAGTGGTAGAGTCTAGTGTAAAATCCAATGAAAACTAACTTAAGAGGTGCAACTTCTAAAAATAGCTGTTGAGGGCCAGCCAGAATAGGTTGTTCAGATAACTCAACCTTCAGTTCCTCAAGGAAATATAATTTCTGAACAGAAGGATGCTCGAAAGTCGGGATTTCAATGTCGGAGTCAAACACAATAATTTCTGGGAGGAATATTAAGACAGACCCAAACAAATAATAAGGCTGGATAACAGCACCGAAAACCTGCTGGACTCAAATAGTGCAGATTTTATGCCAGCGGCGATCCGCAAGAATATTTCTACGTCTCCTTTGGAGCAGGTCTTGATAAGCGACAGTGTGGACGAAAAAATTAACTTGGAGTTCATTGAGGTGTCAGATCTGCTAAAAAGCAACAAAAGTGAGAACAGGAGCGAGTATAAATAAGCTGAAGGAGTTATTGAGGAGGAAAAGTTGAGGCCAGTTTCTTAATTTCCTACTGTGCACAAGCAAATTACCTAAGAACTGAAGGCAGAGGCTGAATAACCATTATAAAGGCTGAACTCCGAGAGGACTTATTAGTCAGAATACTAACCTCAAGAAGAGGAAACACCGGTCAAAGAAAACTCACTCGCGATCCAGGGTAGAGAAGCCAACTTGGATTCTCAGAGTGATCAGCCCAATTAGTCAAAGTAGCATTTGGAATATTCCTTTAGCAATCATCACCAATCCAAATATATCGAGAGCGAATCGCCTTTACTGCAGGATGAGCCAAGCAGCTAGCCCAATAAGACTTAGCCATCATAACAAGCCAAGCAACATACCATTTAGACCCTAAATTAAGTAGGCCTAATTCAATAGCCAGAGCATCTAAGATAGTCTCATGGAAGTGTTGACTAAAACCAATTGATCAGCTCACCCCCCTTTTTATTGAGCAAAGAAGAGAGCCAATAGAGCCTACCGATAAGCTATCCGACTGCAGTTGTAGCCTAATCAACTAATTAAAAGTAAGTGATAGCAGCGCCAGAGCAGCAGAATAAGCCTGCAGTTACAAACTAGTTGGAACAAGTAAATAATGAGGAGAAAGAGAATGAATCCTAATAGAATCAGCCTACAGGAAAAGATAATGAAAAGGAGCTCAATCATTCAGCCTTTTAATGTGTCTAAAACAATTAGCAGCTGAACCTCTCTAACTTATAAAAAGCAAATCAACACCAGCAAATCATTCACTCTGATTTTTAGAAGGCACATACTTAAAAGCAGCGAAACCTCTTCCCCTTGCCATAGCCATAGCCAGATAACCAAATCAGCCTCTCCGCTTAGCCGACAGAATCATAGAAGCAGCTCAAACTATCCGCTTAGCCGACAGAATCATAGAAGCAGCTCAAACTATCCGCTTAGCCGACAGAATCATAGAAGCAGCTCAACCTCTCCTCCTTGCCATAGGCAGAAGCAGATAAACAGCTCAACCTCTCCTCCTTGCCCTAGGCACAACAATAAAAATAGCTCAACCTCTCCTCCTTGCCCTAATCAGGACAATAAAAATAGCTCAATCTCTCCTCCTTGCCATAGGCAGAAAAATAAAAACAGCTCAACCTCTCCTCCTTGCCATAGGCAGGATAATAAAAATAGCTCAACCTCTCCTCCTTTCAATAAGCATAACCAGATAACCAACTGAACCTTTCAGCTTTTCAATAAGCATAACCAGATAACCAACTGAACCTCTCGGCTTTTCAATAAGCATAACCAGATAACCAACTGAACCTCTCGGCTTTTCAATAAGCATAAACAGATAACCAACTGAACCTCTCGGCTTTTCAAGAGGCGAATTAAAACCAGTTACTTGATGACTCTGCCTTTGAATAACATCAGAGGAATTAATAAATAAATTAAGGAAAAAGTAAAGTCGACTAGTGCGACCCCTCATGGCTCTAATAGCTGCAAGTCAATCAGCATGAGCTCATAGATTCACCAGAGTAGAAAAAAGAGTAAAATTCCTAATTTTTGTTAAAAAAGGAATAAACTGATGGACTCACTGCATCCAGCAATCTTAATGTGGAACTTTGTGTTACTTAGCCTAAAACTTAAACGAATATAGGTTAGCAATCATAATAAAAAAAGCCGATCTTTCATTAAAGCAACCACACCATAAGTTTCCATATTGCTAATTAATAAATTCCCAGCCAATAAATTGAGTAGCCAGAGAAATTAAACCCTCAAAACCAAATGAGTCAGCTCACAGCTTGGTCAGGACCTGCTAGTGTAATTCCTACCAATATCTAATATCTCCATGAGACGCCCGATGCCCTCAATTTATCAGCTTTTCAGTAAGTGAACAACTAAAAGAACTAGCTCAATCTTTCAGCCTTCGAATAACCGAGAAAATAAAATGAATCAGCATTTGAATAACCGAGAAAAGAAAATGAACTCAATCTTTCAGCCTTCGAATAACCCAAACAAGAAAATTAACTCAATCTTTCAGCATTTTAGTAACCCAAACAAGAAAATGAACTCAATCTTTCAGCCTTCGAATAACCCAGACAAGAAAATGAACTCAATCTTTCAGCATTTGAATAACCGAGACAAGAAAATGAGCTTAATCTTTCAGCCTTCGGATAACCCAATCACAATTAGGAAAACCAGTCGTATATCGATGAGCCCAATAAGATTACAGATTTACTGAACGACTTACTATTTGACCAGCCTCTCTCACCAAAACTGGCTGGGGCTCTCTAAAACCAGGCTGAGCCTTAGTCCAACTATCCCAGCTAGCACTTCTTTGATTAGCTCATTAGCGAGCCGAAGTAGACTGACCTTAATCTGTCAGCATTTTTGTAAGCACCCAACTAGCCTCAAAGGGATTCCTAGCATAGCCTAAACTAACTTAACTTTGATGCGCTAGAAAGCGCAGCCTCCAACCAACCCGATCTCAACCTATCTGCCTTCGGATAAAATATAGACTAGATGAACAACTCCATCATCTCAAATGACATGGAACACGACGCCTTCAATCCAAACCTTATAAACCCGCAGGTCGATCTGCTCGAAGGATTCCCTTAGCAAAACCTAAACATGTCCTTCGACTCCACATAGAACCAGCAGCAAGGCGAGAGCATTAAGGAGCAGGATCTCCTTGACTTCCTATGAATTAAATGATATGTCATCGATATCCGTTGTCTTTCGCTAAGAATGGCTCTACAGCGTACCAAACCTAATAATAAAATTACAGCTGACCCCAACAGCAGTCCTGGCATTGTCCATCTTAACAGCTTCCTTGAGAAACTCAGTCTGCTGATGTATTCTTGGCGAGCCACATCTCCGGCAGGGTTCATATTGATGATCAGGGCGATCGAGCCTGCAGCAAAAAGAGCCATAAATTTCAACGCCCTGCGATTAAATTCCTATTCGGGAATGATGAACTTATCCTCGCCGGGGAGTTTGCGTGCCAATATTTTTTTGATTTAATCCTTTGAGGGCAGCTTAAGTTCCTCCATTAAATATAAAAAATGAAATGCGGACATCGGCTCACGGTCACATCCTCACATCCTATCGTTCATTTCTTCAGTTTGCGAAGAATGGTGATGATCTTCACTGTCAGTCCCATTCTCCCTTCTCTCTACTACTCATGCTCCTGCACTTTCGTTCTTACAATCACCGCCTCCTTCTACTTCTCGAGGATGGCGGCTATCTGGCAGACGCGTTCGCTGGCTTGAGCAAGTCCATGGAGCTCAATTTCGTCAAAGGCCTAAAGACAGAGCCTGGCGTGCCTGAGGCCAAGAGAAAGAGAGGCCCTGGCGGAGACCTTGCACTCCTTGGAGGGCTCAAACTTTCTCGCTTACTTCTTATCCATCTTGTTGAAAAATATATCTAATTAACTACTCGAACAACTTTATCATGAATTATTTCTACCCCGTTCAGCCCCTCCACGATCTCAGGGCCAGGCACCTCCGCCTCTACCCCCTCCCCGACAACTCTCTACTCCTACAGCGGCCATCGCCTAGACCACAGTCGCCAAGGCACAAGTGCGAGCAGCCCCTCCAGAGTCCAGTAATCAAGAAGTTCAAAGGGCCTATGCATCTTTAGACCCGCAGGACGGAGAGTCGCGGAGTAGAGCGCAGAGAGCTTTGCCAGTACTTCATGGAGCCTATGAAAAGAGCGCTTAACAAACCGTACTCCGAAGAGTATTTCGACAAATTATATCGATAGCAGTTCTTTTAGATCTGCAGGATGATGAACTCCTTGGACTCAATCAAGATGACGCCCAGGTCCCACTACTTGCAGCTCACCAAGGCCCCCAAATATAAGCACAGCAAGACTCTCGTCCTCGACCTCGATGAAACTCTTGTTCACTCGTACGACCAGGAAAGTCCTGCAGACAAATTTTTGGAAGTAGAAATTGAGAACGAGCTGCACCCAGTTTGGATAAACTTTCGTTACAACGCAATTAACTTCATTAAAAATATGAGTTCGGACTTCTAAATTATTATATTTACAGCCTCCCACAAGGCTTATGCCGAGGCTGTCGTCAACCAGTACCTCGACCCTTAGAATTAGTTTATAAGCCACGTCCTCAGTCGATAGTTTTGTTCAACTTCTTCTGAAGGGTTCTACTTCAAGGATCTTGAAATGCTGGACAGGGATCCTAAGGACCTGATAATTGTGGATAACTCTTGCTATTCATACTGCTTCGACCTGTATAACGGCGTGCCAATCCTCCCATTTTACGATAACAAAGAAGACAAAGAGCTAATTCTATTGGAGAACTATCTCTTTAAATTGAGAGATTGCTAGGATGTCCGCAAGATCATTAAGAGGGACCTACCCTTCGATGATTTTAGAGGTAAGACTGCACAGCAGCTCTACGAACAATACTTCAAGGATTGATGCATTTAGATCAAATCATCTCGAGTTTGAGAAAGTTGCAAATGTCCGCGCCTTGAGCTTGCTAAGCTATTCCCTCAGCAGTTCGATCTCGTCTGTGTACTTTTTGGCCTTGTCAAAGAGCTTGCGGTTGAGTGCGGTCTGCTTGAACTTGACGATGTGTTCGTTGCTCTAGTCTGCGGACTTGCCTGCCCTCATCCTCTGAATCTTTTATCTTTAATCGACAGTCTGATTGAGGTTGATCAGTTGCAGCTGCAACTTCTCATTTTATTTCTCGAGAGCCTCTATGTCTCTCTGCAGTTTTTCATTCTTTCTGTGGAGGATTTCGACTCTCTTATCGCCCTATGTCTTCTGGTTGTTTAGCTGCTCCTGTATCGTCGTCAGCTAGCTCTCCTGAGTTACCTTATCCTTCTTCTTGGTCAGAGCTGCTTGCATGTCCTTTGTCACCTTCGTCAGCTGCACTTCCTTTATCTTTTCTTAGACGTCTTGCTTCTGCCGGAGCCGATCGGCCATCTTTTCATTTGACTTTTGCTCCATTATTTTCTACTTCTTGATTTCTTCCATCTCGCGCTTCTTCTCGGAGGCTTGGAAGGTGACCAACTAGTTGGTACTCCGTATCTTTTCCTCGGGAATTAGGATAGCGTCCTCAAGTTCGGGGATCGGAGACTCATTCTTGATTTAAACAAGACCCTGCTTGAAGCTGATCAGGATCTCAATATTGTTTTTGGCCTGCTAGTAGTTATGCTTGATGCTCTTGCATAGATCCTCCACCGATCTTATCTTGTCCTACATCTACTTGCCTTGCTACTACAGGATGTTCGAGCTATAAGTCATGTCCTTCACTGAACCGTCCAAATTGATGTAGTCCCTTCGCAGGGCGAATCGCGCTTACAACACGTTTTCTTGGATCCTCGATTAGAAGTTCTTAAGTAGCTCGTCGATATAGTAGGAGACAACATGGATTCTTTCTTGACGCCACAGGGAATGCTCGATCGAGTAGTAGGGGTCGAATTGGTTAAGCCGCTAGTGCCTCGGATCAAATTTTTCGAGGGCCAGCTTGTCGACCTCCTTTTGCTTCTCCTCGATCTGTTTGTCAATATTGAGGATATTGTTCTGGTGTTTATCCATCTGCTATTTCTTACCCTTCCGTAGCTTCTCTTCATCTTCCTTCAGGACTCTAAGCCTCTCCCTCAGCAATTCAAGTTTGCCCATCAGGGATCTCTGCTTTTCGAGTTTAGACTAAAGTTGTAGCATTTGGACTGCTGCTTGGGACTTTGAGTATACAGCCAGCGATAGCTTCACAGAATAAAGCTCCTGCTCGTATATGCGATAGTCGTGCTCTAGTTTTCTCCTTAGGAAAGTGAAGAGTCGGTCGTCGAAGTTGCCGATGACCTCGTCGATCTCCTGCTTGAGCTTCTTGATATCGTTTTCGAACTTCTTTTTGGCTTTTTCCTTCTCTTCCTCCATGCGCTTCACTCGCACTTGGTATTCACGCAGCTTGTTCTTCTCCTCCTCTGTCATCTCCTATGGGTTCTTATCCATCCATTCTTACTTTTCCACTACCGCCTCAAACACATTCTATTTCTTTTATTAGAGGGTTCCGCCCATCATCTACTTCAGCGCACGCTGGCCGCTGTCGTCCTTCATTAAGGCCAGTTTCCTCTACAGCTCCTTCTGTCGCTCCTTCTATTGTCGCTACCGCTCTTCCTTGGAAAGGTATCTTACAAACGGAATCTAGTTGGCCTCCACTTTCAGGACTGTCTCGGGGTTCTCCAGGAAATTGGGGAGTGTAGGGATGAGCTCAGGATTCTGCTTGAGCTCCTTGTAAATTTAAATGATGCGCTTGTTCTTTTAGTTGATGACCTAGAGTTGCGCCTGTCTAACTTGCAGGATTTTCTAGAATTACTTGTTGAAACTCTCTTTAATTCTTAGTTAGAGAGCCTTATGCAAATAGATTTGGTTGCGTTTTCGGTTGTTGGTGTAGGCCTCGAGGGGCTGTACAATGTCCTCCCACTCTGGCGACTCGTTCTGCTCGTTTTCTTCGTCCTTCTTCTTATCTTTTTCTTCCTTCTTCTCCTCCTCCTTCTTTTGGCTTTTGTCTTCTTTCTTTTCCTACTCTTTTTTACCCTTCTTTTTGTCCTTGTCTTTTACCTACTCTTTCTTCTCGTAGTCCACGAGCACGTAAGGAGGCTTCCTATTCCATCCGTTGACCAGATAGGTGTTATCCTTCTCGATGAACATCCCTGTTTCGATGAGCTCCTTGGCATTATCCTTGGCTCTTAGTCCTTTCTCCTTGATCTCTATCCGGCGGAACTCCCTGATGAGCCTCAGTCTTCTCAAGAACTGGGGCTACTCCAACGGTATGTTGTAGTTGAAAACTACTATCTCGTTCTTGATGCCGTTGATGCCCCTAAGCGGGACCTTCATCTTCTCCCAGGTCATTTCTTTAATTTTGGAGGTCAAGAGCTCGGTCCGAATGTTCTGTAGCTTGATTTATTGTTTGAGCATAGACACCTGCTATCTCCCTCGCTCCATTATCTTGTCTCTACTCTCGAGATCGATGCAAAATTAGTCTCTGGGCAGTTTTTACAGCTATTCAGCCTCTTCGTTCTCCTTAAGCAATTTGTCAAGTTTCCTAGTGACTTCTTCGATCATTAGGTCGAGATGTGATCGCTTCAAATTCTTCATGGTCTTTTGAGTCTACTGGAGCTGCAAGTTGGCCAGCTCCTGGTAGTGAGAAATTGCCTGATCGCGTTGATCGGGGATCTCCTAAATCTAGTACTTTATTACTTAGTTGATATCCTGATATTTTTTGAAGTCAGGCTTGTCGATCGACTCGATCACCAGTGAGCCGTCGAAGCCCCCGCTTATCATCGCCTTCGAAAAGGTCGAGTAGAACACGCTGGACACTCCTCCCATAACCAAATTGTGAGACTTGGCGCGGGTCTTTTAGGCAGCCAACTTGGTAATGTCCCTGAGGATGACGGTACCATCTTTTGACCCTGTAATTACAAATTTGGATTTAGGATCGTAATACATGGATATTGTCTAAAGATCGTGCCCGTAGATCTCCTCGATGGGCGGGTTGCTGGCCTGCTTGGCGTTGAGATCAAGCTTGCTGATGTTCTAGTCCGGGTTTTTATATCTGCGCAGAAGCTTATCCGCACCTGTTGTCAGGAATTAGCCTCCTTACAGAGAGACAATAAGGTTCATATAAGGATCTATCTTGCGAGCGAGCTGCTCGGATTTGATACGGAGCTACTAGCCCAGATGTTTGACAGTGTCTGGAACCTGAATGCTGATTACGAGGAAATATACGACAGCTAGCAGCTTATTCGGAGCGTCAGCTACCCAAGCAATGTCGTTGACCTTGTATGCAAGCTAGGTGTATCCTATCATCTTGAAAAATGTTGAGGGAGCTGTGCTTACGTAGAATATTTTTTTGCTCTTGCGGCAGTTGGTGGCCAGAGTCATCCCGCTCTTCGAAAATATAACCTTGTTTATGCACTTCTGCTTTTCACGCTTATAAAGTCTAAGTATTCCTATGAGGAAGGGGCGGCGAGGGTTGGTGAGGTCGTAAGCCCGCAGCACTCCATTAGCAGTACCTACAACCAGCATATTTTCAGAGGGGTTGAGATCTGCTGAACAAATTTTTTCATTGGTGTTGAATTCCGAGAACAATTTCCCATCCTCAAGCCCCCAGAGACAAATTTTACCATCCTAAGCACAGCTGATAGTCCAAGGATAGCGGTTGAACTCCTTTAAGAAGGTGATTCTGCCAGTATGGAAAGAGCCCTTCTCAGTGACATCTGGCATGATCTCCTTCTAACGAGGCTTGAGATTCTAGTTGTCTTAGTCGTCCAATAGGATACTCTTCTCGGCCTACACGTTGATGGTGAGGACTCGCCCTGAACTGCAAGCGACTAATATTTTTTTGAAGGACTGATTGTAAGTGGCAAAACTGAATCTTTAGTTCTTGATTGTCATGGCCTTGTCTGTGAAAAAAGGTCTCAGTCTCTCCTCCTCGTCTTCTGCATACTAGGCCAAGTACTTATTCAGCCACTAAATCCTGCCCTCCTCCTAGAAAGCTATAACATGGCGTTGGGTCAGTATCAAAGTGCTTATAGGCTTCTAAGTCTGCTTCTCGGCCATGCACTTCAGGCCGTCGAAAAAGTAATATTTCAGAGAGTTACTACCGGCTAAATAGAAGTTGCTTTGCTAGTCCCATACGAATGTTGAATATGCGCCCGGAATAAAACCTTCCTGCTTCATTTGGATACGCTTGACACACTCCTCGGATTAATCGAGTTCGAAGGACGGGCGGATGCTCATGATGGTAAACCCTTCTTTGGTCAGATATGCGAAGAAGTTTGAATTTTCAGGATTGAAGGCCATTTGAATGATGTCTTTGGAGGACTTGAGAGTAATGGAGGAGGCGCGTCCGGCCATAACCTTACGAGTCTCAAGATTCCAGCAGACCATCTCCGGCTATGGGTCGCCCTTCACAACCAACAATGACTTACCGTCGTACGACAATGCTAATTTTGAAATCTCATAGGCACTTACGCCTTCAAGGGTGTTCACTACCTACTTCTGCGAGGTCTTGTAAATGTACACTTTGGGGTTAAGACCATACTCGGCGACCACAAGCAGGTCGCGGCGTGGGGACGAGGCGAATGTGGTGAAGCCGTTGCGCTTGCTGAGGATGGAGTCCCTCTTGGAAGTGTCAAGATCCCAGAAATTGAGGGAAGGCCCGGCTATGAAAGCAAGGACGCTATTGCATGCAAGTGCTGCAGACTGGAGATGAAAGGAGTGGCTGACGTTGATCATAATAGATAATAATAAATGAAGGATGCCGGATTCATTTCGATTCCTAACTCCTCAGGTGATGGGATCTGTCCTCTTCGGAGGAGAGGCTCTCCGGGGAGGCCATTTTCCTTACGTACTCGAGGTATTCCACTTAGCTCATGTTTTAGAACTTCGGGTCTCGGATCATGAGCTTCAGCCGGTCGTTCGTTATCGTTAGGTTCTTCGGCTAGGAGCTCTCCGATTTTGACTATTCGTCTTGCTGAAGGCGGCTGTCAGAAAACAGGTGCGTGCGTAGGTTGTGCAGGATGTAGTCGTATAACTGGTATTCGTCTCGATCTACAGCGGTCTTGAGTCTGTGTATCAGCTAGAATGCCTTTAGGTTCGAGTCTCTGATCCTGAGTTCCTAAATTTCGTGGCCCTCGGGACGAAGCGAGGAGCGCGAGAGACCGATGTTGCTTGGCGATAATAGCATTCCTGAGCTCCTGGAGTACATCTCCTACATCTTGCTCCTAATCACGTTGAAGTCCTTCTGACAGCTCTCGATTAGCTGGTTCTTGCTCTTGTACTAACCCTGGATACGCCTCAGGATATGCTACATGTGCTTAAGCCTACGCTTGAACTCGCCGTCAACGATGTGCACATAGCGAGTCTTGTCATTGACGACTGCCTAGCTCCTGGTGACTGCCACTGCCCCTCTGACCTCCTCTACATTCTCCTGGCGGAGTCGTTCTTCCCGTGAGGCCATGACCCAGCGCTTAAGCAGTCTGTCCTTATGCTCGATCTCCTCCTATAGGGTGTCGATATATCCATAGAGGTCTTTAAGCTCCATGAGGAGTAAGTCTTTTTTGCTTTCGTCGAATGAGTTGGCCCGGAGTTCGGCAGGCAGGCGGTCGATGGTTGCGCTCATTCCACTCAGTTGCTCTTTAAGGCTCTTGTTCTCAATTATTTTCTCCTTCAGGATTCCAAAGATGTTGATAGGGGAGTAGTCTAGAATCGCGTTGATTAGTTCTGGACTGTTCTCGACGCCCAGGGCCTCGACCTACTCGATCAGCATTTTCAAAGAATGGATATCTTCTTCCTTTTCGCGCATGACGTGCAGCTGCTTCCTATTTTTCAAGTGTATTTTGAAGAGTTCGACAAATCTGGCCAATTTGGCATAACTGTCTTTGAAATGGGCCAAAGCTGCCTGCTACTCAGGAGTGAGTTGGGAGGTGATGGTGAGGCTGCTGACAGGCTACTGAGTCTTTTAGAGATTATCGGTAATTTTGGCCTCGGAGTCCTCCAAATTCTTTTATCGAATGTAGAGTGCCTCTCTGAGCTTGGCGTTCTCCTGGAGCTCACGCTCGTAGCTGAGCCGGTACTAATCGTTCTGTCTTTTGAGTTTTTCAATGAACTACTTGTCGTCGTAGGGTTACATACCCTAGTACCTGCCCTTTATGTCTTTAAGCTTGCTATTGAGCTCAAGGTTGACTGCCTCTAATCTGTTGATGCGCTCGGACTGCTTTTTGGACTACAAGGTGACCACGGAGGAGGAGCTGTCGCCGCCCTTTACTTGTTACCTTAGTTATTTGACTTCTTTACGGGTTAATTCGTACTTGTCTTTGACTCTGCGCAGCTGGTCGTTGAGTCTGTTATTGTCTCTCAAAATCCTTTGGAACTAGTCGTCTTTCGTTGGTTAGTAGCCTACTGAGCTACCCTTCTTCAGCTTGTTGTTGAAGAATTTTAGGTGACTGATTTCCTCTTCCTTCTTAATAAGCTATTTCTTGAGATCCAGGATATCCTTGTTGACCATGTGGTAGTTGTAGCTGCCTGCAGAATTGCCAGAGAAGCTGCGAAGATCTTCCTCGCGCTCAGAGGAGTGCTGTGAGGCCTATTTATCCTTCTTGTAGACTCTTCGCTCGATTGCAAACGAGCTGTGGCCTTTGATGAGCTCCTGCTTGAGTTTGAGGATTTAATTTTAGTGCTGGCGACAAGTGTTCTGCAGTTTGTCGAGTTTGTCTTCGAGCTTGGCCTTCTGGATCCTGATGTCAGACTATTCTTCGGCCGAGAGTGGCTTTAAGTTGATGTTTGCGAAGTTTGATTTGCGAATGAATTATCTTAGTTTGATATTGTCTTAGTCCACGCCATAACCAGCCCTGAGGATCTCGGTTTACTTTTTTAGGTCCTCGTTCTAGCGTTGCAGCTACAGGAATTTGGACTGGTTGTTGGCGGAGAGCAGTCGGTCTCGTTAGGCGAGTTTGGCCTGCAGGTCGTCGACTTGATAGCGAGTATTAATGAGTTAATCGTTGAGCTAGTTCCATTCATTCTCAATCATTTCTCTGGGCCTGTCAGACTTTAGGATTTCAATTTCTTTGAGTAACTTCAGGATAGTATCATCGTACTCCATAGTGACAGGGATCTAGATTTTAGGCATTTCACCGAGGGTCTGAGTGGTTGTGGTGGATATCTGTGGAGGGTTGGCCGTGGTTGACTCCAGAGCCTTTCTGAGTTTGGCAGAGGTGCTGAAAGGAGATCGGAATTCCTTACGCTCCTTGTTTATTATCTGCCTTCCAGCGATATTCTGAACGTCGGGAAGTGGCTTGGGTTGAATTTAAATCGGTAGTTAAATCTTCATTTAACTGAGGTAGGACTTAATCCTGTTAAGCTAGGCCAGCTTCTCGTCAAGAATCTAGTAGACATTGTCCGAGCTGAAATCAGTTGGGACACGGGACATGATGAGGGATGGTTGTTAGGCGACTTCGACAGACCTGCCAGGCTCTTGGGAGTGGAGTTGTGTTCGGAAGATGGAGATATCAGTCTGGAGCTAGCGAGGAGAGGGACGAATAGGGGACTGGACTTGACTAACAAGTTTATAGTTCTAAGCACGAAGAGTAGAATTCTGATGTTAGAGTTGGGCAAGGAAAAGCTGTAGCTGGGTGAGTTAATTATTGAGACGCTAATTCTATTTACGAAGGACAGAGAGTTAGTTAGTTAACTTGTCAAACTAAATTTTGAAAGAGGTTAGATCGGAGGCGAGAGGAGATTTCTACTTACTGGCCAGGGGTAAATTTAGAGTAGGGGAATCTAAAATTACTATTTGCTAGTCAGAAATAATTTAGGCTTTGCCGGATTAGATTGAGTGAATGGCCTGATTGAGGAACTCTTACGAAAGTTAGTGAGTAAAATCAGGCAGTTCCAATCCGAAAATTATGTGAAGTTTGCGAAGAAGTAAGTTCATGTTTGATATTTGATACTGAGAAGATTTAAGTTGGGATGTAAGATCGGAGATCTGGGATTTGAAGTCATTGTTAATAGGAGACTCAATTTACTTAACAACAATTTTTTAATGAGGTAGTGCCTTCAGCTTATCCTGCAGTTCTTTGATCTGGTTTTCGAGGTCCTTGTTCACTGGTGAAGGTTGCTATGAAACAA
>QQSS02231479.1:0-10235 GCA_003687565.2 Craspedacusta sowerbii | reverse complement strand
TATATATATATATATATATATATATATATATATATATATATGTATATATATATACATATATATGTATGTATATAATGAGATTTACGCATACATGCGCGTAGCTGAGCTTTTTAACGAGCGTTTTTGTGATAGCGTTTTAAGTATTTGTTATTTGAGAAATTCCGCTTTCTTTGTTGCGTCCTTCGCTCAAATCATGATTTCTTAGAGTTCGCGCGCATCTTTAGAGCATTTTGACACAAGTGTTTAATGTATAATGATATGGTATATATTTTATATATATATATATATATATATATATATATATATATATATATATATATATATATTTATGATGTAGATGGTGGATATGTGTGTATGCCTGTATAAAAATAATACGCCGTGTGTTATGGTAGCTCGCAACTTAATTGCTGTTTGTGTTAAGCCAGAACTGGGATATTACTGAAAAGGAAGCGGAGTCAAATTTCCGTAAAGAGATCTTGACAGACAGTTTTTCTTATTACATTCATCAGGAGATTTAAAAAAAAATTTTAATTTGAAAATTCAATATATATATATATATATATATATATATATATGTAAGTGTAGATTCAAACTACGTAACACTGTAGCATTATAATAAATTATTGAAACAATCATGGCTTTAAAAGTCTTAAATCCTGAACTGCTCGTCAGATCTGCTTCTCATAAGTTCGGATGGTTTTTTATTTATCCTTTTGCAATTTTATTTCGTTCTTATTTCACGTAAACGTAAATCTCTTCTGTTCAATCCAAATTGTTAAAAAACGTCTACCTAGCAGACTTTGTACTTAAGCAAATGATCTGTATGGCTTGTTACTTTACGCATGCATACACATGCTCTATGTAAACTTGTGTACACCTGTCTACGCTTTTGTGCGCCTTTGTTTGGATATTCTTTACATTTAAATCTCTCGCCTGAGATTTTGTGTTCTGCTAGATCTCTGAAATGCCTCGTAACGGTGCATGTAGTTGTGGAATCCAACTCATCGCCATGCCTCTTGTAATAAACTCTTTCAAGGAGAACAGTATGGATGCATATCAATGAACGCATAACCATCTCCTACAATTATATGCAACTTGTTTAACTATGTGCCGCGGATTTTAGGGGGTTATTGAGGCAACCAGTTCTGATTACATCCTTGGGTTAAGTAGAGAAGCCAACTTGATTTTGTTTAAAGAATGGAAAGAAACATCGGCCCTATGATTTAATTCAAAGCTGTTGCTTTATTTTTCTCAGTAAATGCTTTTGGTTTTCAAAGCTCGGAAGTTCTTAGTAGCAAGGCGGTTATTAGCTATGGCTGCGAAGGTGGTGATCAATGTCGACATAACCTCGGACATCGTGTGACCATGGTTAGTAGATGCCTCTTTGTCCGCTTTATTTTCATGTGTACCGTGACGCTCGCTTTGGCTTTTGTATTTCATGCTATTTGTTGGTCTTTGCTCGACACGCGTAGTCATGACGATAGCCCGGGGCCATCTTTGTGTTAGGTGTTTCGTGGCAAAGCGCCAACTTGATGCAGCCGTTCTTGAGTTTCGAGAAGAAGCTGAATTCAAGGTGGAGTGGAAGCCGTACTGCCTGGTCACGCATGGTAGCCAGTATGATGGCTACCCCATCTTGAGGTACCTGGCCGAGAGGTACGGGGAGCAAGCCGCTGAAGCGGCGCGTAACAAGACCAGCGTCCTCTACAGCTATGCAAGTTGCTGTTTTCCTCCTTTTTACTTACAATACTATCTTTATACTGTATACTGTATACTTTATACTTTATATATATATATATGTATATATATATATATGTATATATATATATATATATATATATATATATATATATATATGCAAGAGTTTCTAGCCTTGACTTTTATGCCGGCGGTGTCTTCCAATCCCGGAAAACATGCACGTACCTGTGGATTCCAACTCGATGTGGTTCGGCTAAAGGGTGCAGTCAAGGATGAAGTCTGGGGGTTTAGAACCGGATCAAAGCGAGTTCGAGTCCACAAGTATCAGGGAGTGTTCCCCAGGCTTCAATCAATATAGGTATTCCTCCAAATAAGTAAGACACAGCCGCAAGCCCGTGATACCTGATCACACTTTCTACATAGAACGTGCAGACCCGATTACGAAAAACCACGGATGTCATACTGCACGACAGCGCAAGTGCAATTTGTCTTTTAGTTGCTGGGTTTCTTTACGGCGCTTTTGGTTAAGGGCGCTTCTGCTGTGACCTGTGCCTTGGCTTTTATGGGTTAGTGAGGGTGGGCGAATGGGAGCTTCATCTATCGGATTTGTTAGATTCTTTTTTCTTTAATTACTTTGCTTTGTTCGCCTCTGTCCGGCTTGGCGTGAAATCGTTCGATTCGTAGATGACGGCGCTCTTTCCTGCATTGTTTGAATCCTTGTTTAACATGGCCTTTGTCCGACTGTCGGTACATATTAGTATCTGCTAGAGCGATTCCTAAAGTATTCGGTCATTCTTACTTGGCCGTGCATCATCGCTTGCAACTTTGTAGTCATTAGATCGTCGTGCGTGTCATTGCTTCTTCGGTCACGTTGCTAGTAATTGGTCCCGGCTGTTCGTTTGTGTACTTCTCATGTTCACCTGATGGCGCCATAGGGCATCGACTTCCAGCCAGATCGTCTGATGGTCAATGCGGTGAAGGGGCATGCGTTGCTGGAGTACACGAAAGATTGCCACGGCCTGCCGAAGCAGAATGAAGTCCAGGAACTAATATTCCAAAAGGTCTTCGAGCATGCTGTAAGCGTTGTCTCATTTGCTTCCTGTTACTATTGTTTTCATAGCGTGAATGAAAGAGTTATCGGTTTTTGCTCTCGAGGCTATGCCAGCGGTAAGCGCTTGCTGTTGCCTGTTGATTTCGCATTGGCGCCATTCCGAGACTGGATGTGGTCTCGTCGAAATCGGCATGCTCGGCTTTGAGCCGGCGTTCTTTGTGTAGGCCGACGTTCGTTCTGATGACGTACTGATGGCGATTGCGACAGCCGCCGGGCTTGATGCACATGCGGCGGTGACGTACGTCAACAAGCCGTCGACGATAGCGCACGTACTGGCACTTGCGGACGCGGCGAAAACGCGCGTGCGCTCTGGTGTGCCGTTCTTTCAAATCTACATCGACGGTTTGAATAATCAGCGACCGGTCCAGTTCTCTGGAGCAAAAAGCACATCCGATTTTGTCCGCATTTTTCAATCGCTTGTCGCCGACAATAAAGCTCAACGATAATGTTTATATTGTGAGGGTGCATTTTAAAGATTTGCTTCGTTAGATTTTGCTTAGACGGTCTCGGTAATAGTTGACTTGTAGTAAGATGTGTACTTCGTTCTTGTGAAGAAAGGTCTTGATGGTCGGGATGTTTTTTTCGTGCAATACGTGTTTGCCGGAATAATAGCGGCCTCTAAATTGCTGAACAGCAAGTCAGCAAAATTGTTTTAAAGCCAACTATGTGTACAACTATGTTCCCCCTCGTGAAAGGAAAAACCGTATGGTCGGGATGGTTTTCAGGACGATAATTTTGTGCCAGAATAGTAGTGACCTTTAACTTACGGTAGCAAAATTCAACGTAAGTGTTCTGCGATGCAGTCGCCCAATGTGCAGATGTAATGACAGATGATCAGAACGCGCCCAGGGCTGCAAAAAATGTGATAAGCTTCCCCGATTGCGCTTATTAAGGAGATGCGTTTGACTTGCACACTCCGGTATCTAATCTAGTAGACTTGCTTGTTTCTCTTCTGCTTCGTTGAATGGGAGCAACGGGAATCAGTTCGCTCGTTGGTGTTCAAGTGTCCTGCTATGTTTGTTTTGGTTTGTTATTTTCGTTGTTTGTTTTGTTTCCTTCGGTCTTGTATTTCTGGAAATCCTTCTCTAATTTTGATGGTTAATTTTTGCAAGTGTTGCTTCGCGTGGTATCTCTCGCATCATACCGGTCTTGGTTTCTGCTTTGTGACGCATCTGCAAATGACGATCGTGCTGTACAATTTTAAATATGGCACGGTCTGATGTGGAGGCAGGTTCGTCGTAATGCATATCTGAGCAGGCGTGATTTTGCGCTTTTCAGAGATTAGAATACATCCGACTCGCGAGCAATGTCGCTTTGTGTCTTGGGCTTTGTTTGGCTCACGCAAGCTTACCTCTGCCGTTTGGCGAGTCATTTGTCATACTTTTATGCAAACAGCATGTTCGCCTGGGGACTCCATGATTGTCTACCTTCATAGTTTCTGTTTGTGGCAACTGTGCAGCTAGGATTGAATCTTCTTTATCTAATTTGCGCAAATTTTCTGTAGTTCCCCTGCAATCACTCCATCTTACCTGTGTTAGGTGGTTCTCTCTCACGTTTTTTATTTTGCTAACCAGCACATGTCCAGACTGCCCGCCATTCGTAACCGTTTTCTTAATCTTCATGGACGAAGACTTGGATCTAACCAGCCAAACGTATTTTAAGTCATTTTACACAATCAGTAATGCTTGTCCCGAGAACATGTTAGGTAAGTTTTACAGCCCAAGTTTAACAATTTATAGCAGCCGCCCCCAAATGACGTTTCGTGCAATTGATCTGACTAGTTTTTGAAGAATTCAAGAGATATTAGCTGGTCGCGAGCGATGCTAGACAAAGTTTGCCGTTCCGAAAAATGCTTACGGCCCGATGCGGCTCCTGCAGCCTTTGCCGGGTCGCGGTCCTATTTGTTGAAGAACCCTGTAGGACAGTCACATGACGTTGCTGCTCAAGGGCTTTGGATAGCCTCGGTTATAAACGCTTAGCAAACTTGAAATCAAACTGTACTTATTCCCACATGAAACACACAAACTCACATTCACTCTCGCGCTTATGCATACTTACTCGTACAGGGCGAGCGTGTATTTCCTATCGCAATAGTGGTTACGCACGCACTTATGCGCAGCACACACACACAAAAAAACTCTTAGAGAATGCGTTAGATAGTTGGTAGCGTTGTGCCAGCGCCATGCCCCGCGATGTTGACATAGTATTTGTTTGGGGCTTCGAATCATCAAGCTATGCGATGTTGTTTGACTTCCTTGCGGGTGTAAATCTACCATTAACTCCTCAATGAGCGCTACATGGCGATCGGTCTGATATGACGTCACCTCGCGGCACTGAGGCGTGCAAGATTGCGAGCGATCGACCGATGCAGTTGTTGCTGATAGATATCGGCTTTCGCTGGCTTGTTAATATTGTTGTACGTCGTTTTTTACGTTGGATAACTTAAATTCAACCCTTACCCAAAGCCCTTCACGTAACCCCAAGCATTTCCTATCAGGCTCGAGCAATCTCAAAGCAAGTAAAATTTTCTATAAAATAGCACAACAAGTAACACACTTTCATGTTTCATTTGCGTGTTTAAGTTTGGCTTAACATCTAAAATATGAAGTGCCTCTTTGATCCGCAAAATGGTCTCATTTGATCCACGGTCAATGATCTTAAAGTTTGAGCTGTTGCAAACCTGCTTACACTCAGGAGATGATTTAAGGTGCTGCGCAACAGCAGTCGTACATTTGTCGATGTTGAGATGTTCGGAAATTCTTGTCCCTAGGTTTCTGGTCGTTAGACCAATGTATTTGGAATTACATCCAACACATGTGAATTGGTATACCATTCGAGACTTGTGAATATCGGCGAGAACATCTTTCGCACCTTTTTCAAATTTATGAATAACTAAAGATTGTAAACACTTTGGAAGTGCATCCGTTATAGAAAGAACCAAGGCTTAAACGAAACAAAATTATGTTTAACGTCAATCCTACGCAATACCTACATCAATGTTACGAACTTTTTGGTTAGTTAAGTTAGATACAAAACCTATGTATGAAAGTTTGTAGTAACGCGTTTTTCCACCCGTCGATATTTATCACTTGGGTTAGCCTCCGATTCAAACTTGTTATGCAGATAGGATGTTACACATCTACTGATGAGGCTCTGGGGGAATGGATTTCTCGGTAAAATCAAAATCGGTATAGAACCCAGACCATGAAGTGTTAATTTTAAATGCTCAATCGACGAGGGTTTTCCTGAAGCCAATCTCATATAAAATGGCGCAGAAGCTGAACGGGCAAAAGCAGGTACAATGAACTTGTAGCCAGACCCATCGAAACTAGTAGCACTTTTCAACTTCATAGTTAAGAAGTTGCGAAAAAATTTTGGTTATATTTTTAAGTCTAAAAATCGGCCTTTTCCGAAAAGCAGGTAAATGACTAGGTATCGACGAAGCACTCGTAAAGGGGGCTCATTTCTTGCAAGTGTCCTCTGGCCATGTACAAAATGGACAAGTGCCGGCAGGAACTTCGAGCCTTGTTACCTGCGTCTAAGGTCACTTCGCTCTTATGCTACGAGATGCAAGGAGCTATTGGGTCCAATTTCCTCTGCCATCTTCGTCGCATTCCATGACGGCCTCGTAAACAGTCTTAGCAGCAGTCCATCAAAGTTCTGGAAACAATCGCTGGTGGAATCATTGCTGATCATGGCTTGACCTAGACAAGTTTTCCTATGTCTAGAGGGCCAGGTTGAAGACAAAAACAAAAAGCGTGGGATGACCAGCTACACTATCCTTCTAAGAAAACTAAGCTTGTGGGGAGTGTAGATAAACGTGTGAGGGGACGTCGAAGGATCTAACATAGCCCCGCCACGTATTTCACACGTGTCTACAAGAATCGAACCACTGACGTAATTGCGCTCCCGCGGGAGCTAACTCCAAGGTATCCGATTTACAAAAGGGCTTGGCCCGATAATAAATTCGTTCGCCCTTCCCACTTGCCGACTCGACAGCTTTGCAGCTTTTCAAGGCTGCTGGTTGCGAGCTTCGTTTCTTGAACGTGTGGAATATGCTATCAATAGTTGGTTGCACGCTCTGCTTCGACTAGTGCCGTGCACAACCAAGTATTGAAATAAAGGCATTGAAGGAAATATCGAACTTTATTTCAAATGCCAAGGTGTAAGTGGTAAAATGTTCTTAAAAATTCAGCGATCTTCGAGTCCTAGCACTCAAACTATAAAGCAAGAAGTTGATTAGTAGGAGTTTGAGCGGACAATACTACACAGCTCTCAAGCTCTAGAAAGTTAGCGGAATCATGCAGTGACAAAATCTCAAGAATTACTATTCCATAATTGGCTCCTGTTCATACAAAACAAAGCGCTGCAAAGAATATTTAATATGCTCAGTTTCCATATGGCCGTAAGATTTAATCGCCTCTTATCAAAGTTTGTTCTTCACAGCTATGACTAGTACGATTGTTCGTTGAAAATCTGACACCTCAGTTCTCTAAAACGCAAAACACATAAGTTCTAGAGACTATATTAAACAATTGGGTTATCGGATACGAGTTGAAACAAATGGTTATTTCCATAACTTAAGCTCTTGCATTGCACATTAAGAACTTATAGCATAAGTTATGGATAAAGGCAGCATTTTTAAGTGTGTGTAGAGTTTGCATCGCAAACAGAGCAGAAGCAGATTTCAGCAGTTTGAGAATACCCAAACGCATCAGATAATATGCGAAAGTACTCCATATCCTGGCAAACGTACCCGAAATATACCAAAGACCAAAAGGAAAGTCAAAATCAAGTTCAAATTCTTGACAGGACGGTCAAATTTATGCTTAACACTTTTGAAATCCACTAATGTGCTGGGCTATTTCAGAGCCGCCAGCATTTCAAATCAACAGGCAAAATAGTTTGTAAGGCATGGTCTGCAGGGATTTACAACCATGGTCAACCAACACAACCATTTTCAGAACAATGACACGGCTCTGAAATAGTTGAAGCACACACTAGAGACCAATGATGCTTGTTTCGAACCTAAACCAAGGTATCATTATTAATTGTTAGGTTGAAACTACAAGTAAACTAGCCTCTGCGAAATGGCGGAAAAATGAACTCTTAATAGGATTTACAGCAAGCGTAAGTAAATGTTGCCAAAATCCGATCTTGTATCTCGCTGTTATTGAGAACAAGTTTGTTGAAGCTGGATGTATACAAAGCTCCACGCGATGGATACAATTGTCCACATGATGCATGCAATCGTCCGCGCAATGTATACAATTGTCTACGCGATGTATACAAAGCTCCGCGCGATATATACAATTGTTCGCGCGATGCATAGAATTGTTTACGCGATGCGTGCGATTGTCCGCGCAACGTATTGAATTGTCCGAGAGGAAGGCTCACGTTCACTTGCGCTAATATGCTTTTCATAGAAAATTCCAGACGATTCAAGTAGTACCCTACATTTTACCACACGTAATCCCAATCCGGAATAGCCCTTAGCCTGTTGACCAAGGTGAGCATTTAGGGTAGTCCAGTAGAAAACATTAGTTGAAGCCGAATATCAAGAAACGCACATACCAGCTACGTGAATAGTTATCGAAATAATGAACCTCTATATGTTACGTAGAGCGCAGATTACTTGGATATTTGTTTTATAATGTTTACTATCCAGTAGCTTACGCAAACAGAACAATATTCCGGATATGACTAGGTCACTTTGAGGATGGCAAATAATGTGATCATAGAAACAGAAAGGCGCTAGACAAAAACATTATATAGGTAGCATAATACATACACTGCATAGGTACATGATACCTACATAATTGCTTGAGTGCACCAATGCTCACTCAATACAGCCGCTCATAAAGCATCCCGTTCTGGATTCACTATATTTGCGATGATTGAAGCTGCTTAAAAGCGCTTAGCTTAATGTATTTGGGGCAAATAGTCAATGAGAAACACCATCATCATCATTTTCATCAACTTTATCAATTTCATTTCATTAATTCAAGTAACATTACAAATATCTACTGCCCAGGGCAGGTTCATTCGAGGCTGCCTTGTAAAAAAATCCACTAGAACTATATACATCTTTCAAATTCCTTGGTACCAAAAAAAAGAAATCTACAATCGCATTGATGTTAAACAAATGCAATTGTCATATAAAATCTACACTACAGGAATTGTAAACTGCACTGTATCTCCTAAAAATAGAGGCCAGGAAGCTATTAAGACCAGGCGAATCGTATAATACGTTTGCTATTATTAACTATTAAGAAAATCATACGACTCATCAAATTTATCACGATTTTGAAACGAGTTACCAAAGCGATGAGCACCGAACTTTGCCGAGGTCTTCACGTAGTTAAACAGCAAATACAAAGATGCTAATAAGAAATCATACAAACAAAACACAAAGGTAACCAAACAAAACACCGAAAGTAAGTCACAAAAGCAAGCTCGAGTTACAGTGATTTGAGAAATGGAAGCTAATCGTAACACGGCAATGCCAGCGCCTAGAGATCAACTAAGGCCGTAACAGGCTTGGGACTTACTTCCAACTTGGACATTACCTTTTCTAGAAGAACTGCAAGGCCTTAGCATCTGCTCGGTTGCACAAAAACTGGCTTCAGATAGGTTCAAGTCCCTTACGTGTCAAACTATAGACGGGGAAGTCAGCCGACGGCATGAGTTCTCACCGGCTTTAGTCAATGCCACGCTTTCCTCGTCAGTGTCCTCCCTAGACTGCTTCTTAGTCTTTTTGATGCGAAGTAGTTGGTGGTAGATGAGAAAGACGAGGAGATCGAGAAACTCCACAAACGTTAACAAGCTTGCACCAAGCATAAGACCGATTTCTCCACCCATGCCACCTAGAACATAATCAAAGAAATGTCAGTGATGGCATGATCAATTTTCCATATCCCGCTGCTGCAAACCCTGTACACGATAGATTCGAGATGAATATTTTGTTCTTTCTATTGACGTAACAAGACCATGCGAGCGAGAAACATCCAAAGAGGCAATCCATGCAAACTAGCTCTTTAACCACCAATTTAAAATTAAAACACGAGTTTAAACTGAAAGTTCGCCACAAGACACGCACATGGCACGAAAGTTCGAGAGATCTTAATAACAAGACTTCGACTTCATACGTAGGAAACAATCTTTATATCTCTACGCGCATCCTAGTTCACAACATACCGAGAAATTGGTAGAAATCAAAGGAAGGCTCCTGCTGGACAATCTCTTTCGCCATTTCGGTGTAGTAAAACTTCATTATTGCAATGTTCTCCCTAAAGGATAGATAAGTGACTGACTAGATAAGTATCAAGCAATATCCAGCATGCATTAATGCGTACATACATACATACATACATACATACGTACATACATACATACATACATACATACATACATACATACATACATACAT
>QQSS02231468.1:0-10235 GCA_003687565.2 Craspedacusta sowerbii | reverse complement strand
TCTGTCTCTGAAGCTCGCCATTTTGCAGATGATACGAATATCTTACTTAGTCAATTGTCGCTAAAAGCTTTACGTAAGTCTTTGTCCCAAGAACTGCGAAACGTCTTTGACTGGCTTTGCGCCAATTGCTTGTCACTAAACGCAAAAAAGATGGAACTCGTCCTTTTTAAACCGCGTGCTAAAAAGACGGAAATTAGGCCCACAGCGAATTTTGGAGGTAAGCGAATCTTTTTATCAGACCGTGTAAATTACCATGGTGTGTTGATCGATTCCTCACTTACCTGGACGCCGCACATTACAGAACTTGCTAAAAAATTGAATAAAGCAATTCGTCTCCTTGCGAAAATGCGCAAATTCGTTAATGCGAGTACTCTTAGAGAACTATATTTTAGCCTTTTCCAAAGTTATATATCCTACGGATGCTTTGTCTGGGGCTTTGGACGCAAGGTTGATCGACAAAGGCTACATCGTATACAAAAGAGAGCAATAAGGGTAATGAGATTTTCCGACTATTGTGAGCCAACCTCTAACCTCTTCGCTCAGATGCGTATATTGAAAATAGATGACATAATAGAGATGATTAGATACTTGTTTATGTACGATTGGAGCAAGGACAACTTGCCATCGTCCCTACAACGGCTATTCACATTGAACACAAATACAACGGTTACAAGGAGTGAAGGCAGGGGGACTCTCCGAATTCCAAAGATACGCTCGACGAAATTCGGCAATGGGTCTCTTCGATATGTCGACCCCAAATTGCTGAATGATAAAGTGAAAATTCATATTAACTTAAGCAGATTACTATTTAAAAGACTCATATGTGCTCTTCTCTTAGCCAAATACTTTTTTTTTTTCTCTCTTCTGAAAATGGTTCCAAAACACAAATACATATTAAAATCGCCAAGGCACCTTGCACCTGCTGGACCCATTTTGCATAACATTGCATTGCGTTATGTGGCATCCACATAACTGTGGACTATATTGATCGTGTTTCTATAGTTTCTATAGTTGGTTTGCGTGCGTTGTGGTTATTTCTTCCATACTTCTTTTATTATTAACGAACAGACATCATTACAGAGAGGGGGGGGGGGTCTTCAACTCCAATTAGCATTGCTATGAAGAGCCTTCCTTCCCGTCTTTGTTAAATCTATGTAAACCTATATATTCTTCATTTTGATGGGAGAAATAAATTCTTGAATCTTGAATCTTGAATCTTGAATCTTGAATCTTGAATCTTGAATCATACATAGTAGGTTCAAGATTCACGTTGTATTGTCCCATAAGTGCAACGCTAAAGCGTATTTCATTTCATTTCGCGAGTGCTGTCGTCGCCATAACGTTCAGCCATTAAACAGCAGGGCCCTCGGCTTGGTGGAGGGCTTCTAGCCCCCGTCTAACTTTGTAAGCTCGCAATCGTCAACAATGTGCGTCATGGTCTGCCGCTGTCTGCACTTACACAAGTCCGATGTTGCCATGCCCCAACGAGTCAGGCTGGCTCGGCAGGGCCTTGGCCTGTCCGAGGAGAGGCCAGGGTTGTCGTGGCAAGTCGAAACCAGGTTGGCGGATGGCAGGGTCTGGCACTAGCCCGTGGCTGATCACAATAGCTTCCGCCCATTCATCCTTCAAGAGCTGGTTGGTGATGTCGTTGGTGTCGCAAGACCATATCGGACGTCGTGATGAGAGCCAGGCCGGTGGTTGGTTTACAACATCATAGTGCACTGTCCAAACTGTGTTCGCCAAGATTTTTGACAGTATTTCAGCAGTCGATGCTTGACGACTAAGGGTCTGCGTCTCGGAACAAACGAGAAATTTCGAGACGAAACGGAGGCCCGTGTCGAAACAAACGAGAAGAAATTTAAATTTATTTATTTATTTTTTCTTCATTTAACTGCTGATTGGAATAAATTATCGGAACAGTGCTCTTAGCGCCTCTTGAGGTCCCTGTAATTTCACTACATGGCTTGGAGAGGGGTTTTAGAGCAGAGAGTTGCTAGAGTTCCAATCGTGCACACAAAGAAGTTTACTTTATTCTTTGATCTTGCAACTTTAGAAAATGCATTCGCGCAAATAAAGTGAGAGCTCTATTGCTCGTCACTACAAGCAGGCTCACAACTTTTCGCTGAAGACACTAGACATAGGGAATTTTTCCGAGCGTTGAAAAGTACCGAGCCAAATTTGAATGCCTCATAAATGAGATAATATTCATTCGAAATACGTGTTTAACGCGTGTAAATTCGGTTATGTCCGTGCAATTCACTTCTTTGATTTTTATTCCAGTTATGTAGATTTATTAGCACTGATGATGGCTACAGATGTGGCTGAACTATTTGCAATATATAAAGTTTGAGTGCATGCATTAACTTTTGCAATTAAAATCCTTCCAACAAGGATCCCAATACGCAATAAACGAAAAGGAAATGCTTTTGATTCTAAAGAAGTATTTTCTAAATGTTAATGATGTTTCTCGAAAACGTTTACGGGACAGTTAGGATCTTAGGTATATTGATTGATTATGTGGGTATATGGGCTGATTGATTGAATGATTGAATGATAGAAAGGTAGAAAGGCGCATTTATGGAAAGATGAGCAAACAGACCGTATTTTTTTTCATGGTTTTTAATTTATAAACTTTCTTTTCTCTTTTTTTTTTTTTTGGAATGTTCGAGCTTGCTTCTTGAAGCAGGTGCAGACAGATTTGTTTATTTTAGAAGTGCCTTCGCCAGTATTCTGTTTTCTTATTCGAAGGAAATAGCAACTCACTTGTAAGTGTCTTTTCAACTCAGGCAGTATGCTTACGAAAAATCAAGTAAATAAAAGAGATAAGCATGTCGGTGAACATCTATTTATTGATAAACAGCTGCGCAAACATCTTAACATGTTTACGCCCTTGGCACCTTAGTGCTACTGGATCTTCTCGCAATAAGTCTGACAGGCGTGGATCCTATAAAAGCTTTCTGATGATTCGAGCTGATCCTCTGAGGTTGCTGCAAGTGAGGAAACATAACCAGAGAATGATGCGAGCAATCGCTTTGCTTCTGCTGGCCGCCATCTTTGCTGGCTCAGGTAAATGGATTTTTGTTATTGTTATACGTTCAGCACCTAGCGGATCTTTACTGTAAAGTTTGATGGTGTACTAAATACCTCCTTGTTCCTGTATAGCATATCTGTGAAGGTCTTCACTTCCCGTGTCCTTCAATTCAAGCGATTTCGTCCTACCATCACTATCCCATTGTTACCCCCATTGATCCCCATGCATCAAAATAGTCCCTTTGCCACTGACATCTTTCCTTGTCTCTGTATTTTTTAGGGGCTAACGATAGTCAAGTTTTCGTTCCACATGCCCGTATCTTTGCAAGACATCACACGCGAGTACAGCAACACACTCGCTGCTTAACTTTGCTTAAAGTACCTTTTTTTTTTTTGTTTCTTGTTATAAGTAGACAGAATTATTTGCTAGCAAAGAATAGGATTTATCATCTGCCCAGTACAAGAACTGTTTCGATCGGAACTTGTTTATTTTGGTCGCTGGATGTCACATTAGCAGGGTATTCAAAATATACACAATTAAGCACATAACACCCATGGGCCTCATACAATATGGGTGCGAGATTCAAAACTTGCTTTTGCCCATCATTTCATTGAAACCCTTGCATATCGTTGAGAAGAGTACAATTTAATGGCGAAAAGCATACCCCATATGCAAGTCTTTAGCAAGGAAATTGCTTGCAGTTTGAGTTTGTTAATACGAAGCAAGAGCACTAGGAAGCAATAAGCAAAAAAAAGCTTAAAAGAAATCGCTTGCTTGAAGAAATTTAGGTCAGTTGGCTTAGCCTGTTTATCTGAACTGCAATTCGTTTTTCAATGTCTTATGCGGAATGAGAAGCATCGTTCATGGTTTACTGCAAATATCTGTCACGATTAACAAAAAGGAAACAGTATGCTGGCCAATTGCTTAGTCATTTTGCTTCTTAACTTGCAGTGTTTAGAGCACTGATCACCATAATAACTATTATAGAGATCAGAAGCTTTCAGAAGTTACAATGCAACTATGCTTATCCCATACAGGAGAGGCGCAAAGCCAGCCGATCACTTGCAAACGAACCTTCAAAAAGGTGGGATGCTTGAAAACGACGAGCATTATGACAGACCTGCTGGTAAATGATCGCGATACCTCTAGCGACAAGTATCAAGGCATTCTGTTGGACTGGAAGAAGTTTGGGGAGTCTATCCACAGGTAGGAAAACGTTTAAACTATTGCGTTCATGTGAACCGGATTGACATACCACCACGAAAACAGGGTGTTTATTATGAGATCTCACCTATTATGAGATCTCACCTGTCCTTTGATCGCAATCTTGATAGACATGCGTTCTTAATATTCCCTTTAATAATAGCTTCACATGCGTCAGTCACAATTGAATAATATCCAGGTGGCACATAACAAGTAAACTATTGTAGATAACGAGATGGCAGCCTGAGTTCTGACCAGCCTCGTTACATACTCGCTATTCCTGTGTGTACATTTTGCATGCAGTCTTGCGTGCCGCTGTGCAGAGAAGGCTGTGGCCGGAGGATATCCCATGTTCGCCATCCGTTACTTCGCCGAGTGCTACGGCACCAAGAAGTCACTAGACCTGACAACAGCCGCCATCTCCAACGATTGCATAGGAGCCTCGTTCAAGGAGTGCATACACAGTCAAAGCGAGGAGTGTGTTGGCAAAGCGTCTTCGGAGTATTTCTATCAAACTGTGGCATCAATACCTACCGAACAACCATGTATGTAATTTTTTAATAGCCATTGGACAAATGCGTAATGTTGGCTCCTTCCAGGGATCATAGCAGTTTTCCCTCATGTAGTTATTCTATTTTTCTCGCCACTAGTAATGCTTATAATACTTGAAAATAGTTTTTTTTGTCTTCGTTGCAATGAGACGATGGTTTGATTCTCAAATTGAATTTGCTGAACGTTAATATGAAAGATGGGATGGAAGGTAGCTCTAGCGTCATGTTAACACCCGCTTCTTTCTATTAGTAACAGTAAACTAACCGGAAAACAAACTTTGCTATTTATTTACCTGGAATCCGATCTTTGATTACCATGGACTCTTGCTTGCCTATGCACATAGCTGTAAACGGCGGATACTCGGATTGGACTGATTGGGGAAAATGTACTGCCACGTGTGGTAACAATGGCGAGCAATCAAGAGAACGAGTCTGCAACAATCCACCTCCATCGGGACCGTTGGGAAAAGATTGTTCGGGGATCGGACCATCGACAGAGCTGAGGTCCTGCAACCGTGTTGCTTGTCGTAAGTGGGTTATAATTACGTTTTAGCTTGAGTAAAATAGAGAGTTAAGAATTTAAGATAGAGTTTGGTCGATTTGAGGGACATATGCAAGGCATCGTGGTATCTCTCTCATCTTGCCATCTTCTATGTAGCCATTGACGGAGGATATTCCGTATGGACTGATTGGGGCAAATGCTCGTGGTGACAGTGGCGAGCAGACAAAGGAAAGGGCTTGCAACAATTCCCCACCATCTGGGTCACTTGCAAAAGATTGTTTAGGCCTTGGCCCATCGCTCGAGAGAAGAACTTATAGATTTTCCTGTCGTAGGTTCCGCTTTCTCCAACTTTGCGGTTTATCGCCAAGTATTTTCAAGCAAAGAACGCTGCAAATTGTATTAGATTACATTCATGGCCATCTACTTTCGAAGAAACAACTGCACTCCTCTCTTGATAATCAAAATGTTTGAGCGCAGGGGATTCAAACATAAGGGCGCAGGCTACAAGATTTAGGTGAATAGCCAAAATTCGTGATTTTAGTGAGGCCAAGCCATCTCCGAGCAAGTCAGACTACCATCCTAAGCAAACAGGATAGTGACAATGCTTGCCAAAAATAGGAAATGCAGAGATAAGTTGAGTGCGAACGGCACAGAAGCAAACCGGTTATTTGTTCCGATTTTTTATTTATTTATTATTATTTTTTTTGAAATCATCAAATCCGACGTCATGATTTATTTTGTTGTGGCCGAAGTTTCTGTCCAAACGAAATTGTTTATAAACTGTCACACAGTGAGCTATAATGCGAGTCAAGCCCGTCGCTTTGTATATCTATTGCAAAAAATTACTTTTCTTTTCTTTCATTGTCTCTTCGAAGCCTACCAATGTCCAGACATGCTTGGAAGCTATGGGGATGCATCACTGTCGTTGGCTGATGGCAATCCTTTCGGAAAGTGGACGGGGGTCAACCGACCTGACTTTAAAGGGGTCTTCAATGGAGATTGCAGAGGAGAGATTACATTTCCCGACGATCGAAAGTACACTTTTGAGTACGATAAAGCTAATTGTCGAATAATTTGGGACGGGGACAAAAATCACGTCTGGGGCAAGAAGTCTTGTTATACAGGTATGCATTTGCGTCTGCCAGCTCATATAGAATTAAATGCCCTCACGGTATTATCTCGGATACGCATTTACGCTTTGCATTTATGTATACAGTGCAAAATTAACTCATGCATCGCTAATTTTGATGAATCTCACTTGGAATCTCTGTGTGCATCTAAAAGAATGAGACACAGCCAATTGAAGGTCAAAGATGGCAGTAAATGTCATGGTGACAGCTTGCATCCTTATTGAGACCTTTCCTCGTTGGATTTTATAAACTTTAGCCTGTCAATGCACTGAAATGCTTGGAGATTATACGGATGCTGTACTCACCGTGACAAACGGTAACCCACTTGGTAGATGGGTGGATGGCAAAAGGCCTGATTTCGGTGGAGTATTTACCGGGGCATGCAAGGGAGAGATGACATTCCCCGACGACAGAAAGTTCGCGTTCGAGTACGACAACACGAATTGTCAGATCGTGTGGGAGGGTGACAAAAACCACGTCTGGAAGAAGAGATCATGCAATACAGGTACATGTCCCTTTCGTTGTTCGTCAAGTTAACAAAATGCTTACTCTCACCCACTCTTGCATCTGTGAAAATTACGCACCTTCAATGTGTTTGGAGAAGTTGCATCGAATGGACGCTCATGGCATCGTTTGGCGTGCTCGTGGGAACTTAAGAAAAGACAATGACATCAATGCCGTGCCAACACAATAATGAGTAGCCTGATTTTCAACTGCAATAAGTTCTCCTCTATTTTTACGCTTTAGGAGGTCTGTGCCCTGATATGTCAGGAGATTACGTTGGCGCAACGCTTTCTATGATTGAGGGAAATCCCCTTGGAACGTGGACAAGTGGACCGCGGCCGCAATTTCGAGGAACTTTTTCTGGAGCGTGCAAAGGAGAGATCACATTTCCTGATGACAGAAGGTACACGTTCGAGTATGACAAGGCGACCTGTCAAATCATCTGGGATGGCGATAAAAATCATGTCTGGAGGAAGAGATCTTGTACCACAGGTAATCGCCAAACTAATTATCCGCATAGTAATTGGCTTCAGTTTCATCGCTAACAAAAATATCCAATAATCAGTATACAAACTTACAAAACTTTTTACGAGGATAAGAGAGAGAGAGAGAGAGAGAGAGAGAGAGACAGAGAGAGACAGAGAGAGACAGAGAGTGAGAGAAAGCGGCTGAGGGAGAAGGATGAAGAGATGGATTGAGAGAAAGAGATAAGTAGAGTGAGAATACGAGAGAGGGACAGAGGTAGAGAGAGTGAGAGAAAGAGTGAGCGAAAGTAGGAGGGGCAGAGAGAATGTGCAAGAAAGATATACAGAGAGGCACAGAGGGAGAAAGAGCGCGCGCGAAAGAGTGCGAGAGAGAGAGATAGAGAGAGAGAAAGATAGAGAGAGAGAGATTGAGAGAAGGTGGGAGGTAGAAAAGGAGAAAGAGAGAAAGACAGAGATGCAGAAGGTTTTAAATTTTCTAAAATCAATATCCTGTTACATGTTTATAAGTCCATCAAACTTTAACTAGGTGGTCAGTGCCCGGCCATGTTTGGGGATTACACGGATGCAGTGATTTCCATGACCTACGGCAGTCCTCTTGGGAAATGGACAACGGTAAAACGCCCTGACTTTCCTGGAGTTTTTACTGGAGAATGCAAAGGCGCAATGACATTCCCCGACGACCGAAGGTACACATTTGAGTATGACAAGAACAATTGTTTAATGATATGGGATGGGGACAGAAACCACTTCTGGAGGAAGAAAACTTGCGATGCAGGTAATAGTCCATTTTTAGCGTAGGTGTCGCTTACTTACTACTTGGTCAATTGCTCCGTTGCATGTCTTGACCATGAATGCATGGTAGGTATGTATGCATGTATATATTTAAGTGCACCGTTCTATGTCCATTTACTAAGCATTTGTCTTTCTTTGAAACAATTCCGATCTAGGTATTGAGTATGTATTTATTTAGCATGTGTCAATTTAGGGTGTATTAGCTATTTATTGCTAATATATTATCTATTATAAGTAACTTTTCTATGTTTACTTGCTTCAGGTTGCCAATGCTCGGAGATGCTGGGAGACTACAACGACGCCGTGCTAACACTGACGGACGGAAGAACTCTTGGGAAGTGGATTCGTGTAGCACGACCTGATTTTAATGGCCTGTTCACTGGTGCATGCAAAGGAGAAATGGTGTTTCCCGATGACCGAAAGTACGCGTTTGAGTACGACAAGGCTAATTGCCGAATCATCTGGGATGGCGACGTAAATCATACCTGGAAGAAGAAGACTTGCCCGTAGACTCTCTAGGCTCGGTGATCAGGGCAAGTACAACATCTGGTACAGCATGCGCAAAGTGGAAGCATCCATGCCTCAAAAAGGCTTAGTCTGAAGACCAAAGATATCTTTAGTTCATCATTCTAATAAAATGACGTACAAAGATTGTCTGTCACATGCGACCATATAGCAACATATTAACCTTAAACATAAGTGGCTCATTTAATTAGAGTAAGATACGGAGACGCAGACTACTGTTCTCATTCAATACCAATCTTGTCACGTTGATTTCTAATGCCAAACAAAAGCTCTGCAAAATAATTTGGTATTTTAAGAGCATCTTGCAACGTCGAAAGGAACCTTTAATGTCTCTTAGAAGAGTCGCAATAAATCTCAAATGGCTCCGAAGACAAAGCGAGGAAACTTCTTCCATAGCATGTTGCTGGTTAGTCATGAGGCACCTGGCAGGTTCTGTACCATGAAATTATGCATAAAACGATAGATAAATGACAAGTACCAAATATACAAAAATGAGAAGCAAAGAAAGCTTTTGGTTTCGAGGAAGCAATGTCAATTAATATTAAATAAAAATCATACTTGACTTACTAGAAAACCCTTCATCGCCCTCAACTTAACAACTATGTATTTATCTCGTCAGGATCCACACAGCGCATCTCTGAGAATGTATGCGAGGTTGCAGGCGCGGAGTCTGAAGGATTTTCTACGGCTCTATCTGACATGTTAGCCAAAGCCATCTCAAGAACTGTCAATCCCCTTGCCAATGTGGATCCGGGAGGCACAGATTCAGTTTCAGGCTCCACGACTGCATTTAAGCGCTGCTTTGAATCTCCAAACATAGTGGACTCCCAGCAGTAGGTAAAAATTAGGTCGTCTCCAGCAAGGGTTGTCAGTAATGTAGTCGTGTTGTTCAAGGAAGCCTTGGGCGGTAGCACGTACGTATTAGAATGCCTACTCTCTGACCAACGAAAGCATCCACGCTGTCGTGCATTCTCGCTTGCCAGTGTAGTCGGTGCTCGTCCAACACGGTAGTGGTCCAAACACGCTAAACAAGACTGCCATACAGGCTCAAACAAGGCTTCTCTTAGTCCCTGTAATCTGTCCTGCATTTCAATGCGCGCTGAAGGACTCGTGCAAGGTTGGGCTTGCTCAAACGTTCCGGAAAGTTGAATATTAATGGCTGCCGTGTCCAAGTCAATGTAAGTTTTCTCAATAGCTTCAATTTGGCTAGCATCCACAGCCTGTTTGTTCACACAGGCAACAGAACTCACCAATTCACGAGGCATGCTTAGCAAAACGTTTGATGGCAAGCGAGAGCCATTGACTGGAACAAGGACGTAAATATACATAACATACATATATATACGTACATACATATACGCATATATATGTACACATACATGTATAATATACAACTATATATATATATATATATATATATATATATATATGTATATATATATATATATATATATGGCGTTGTGGTGGCAACTAATAGAGTTATCATAGTTGAACTATAGTCAAACTAAACAT